>PVIC010001163.1:56838-97255 GCA_004025085.1 Thryonomys swinderianus
GCCCCCTTTCTTTACTTTTTGTAAACACTAGGCCTACTGAGAGGTTGAAGCACCAACCAGAGCCTCGAATCCTTATGGAAAACCATTTGCCAGTCATTTCTTTTCCTTCTACTTTAAATCTAAGGTTTTTCCATAGCCAGTAGCCATAGTTTGCATCGTTATGGTCATAACAGAGATTCTTGAGCCTGTTTTGTGATATCCTAAGACCCCCGAATTAGTGTGCATTGTAGGTGTTCTGTACACTCTGAGGGTCACTAAGGGGGGGACTGCCCTTGGTATGCCCCCTCCTTGCCTTTTTTTTGTTTAGTTTTCACGTTTTTCTTTTGAGAATGAGCATCATGAGAACAAAATTCTTCTCTGATAACTCTTATAAAACACTTTTGTGCTCAACTCTCCAAGGACTAAGAATTGGACACATAATTCCCCACTCATTTCTCAAGTGTCAAGAGAGAATTGAGTTTAAAGGCTCCAATTCCCTTGCAGGATACACTGTCTATCTAGATGAATTAATATTCAACACAGGTTTGGGAAAATCTCAGATGATTTGCAGGTTTGCAAATTGTTCCAACCTGTAATAAAAATCTCAGGCTGAGGAAATCACTAAATGCTTCATGACATGCGCTTTTCTCCCGGAGGCCCCACATCTTGGACAGATTTGCTCATCTGCCTTCGCTGCCCCATCAGCCAGCCGGAGGCTGCTCGGGAAAGGCACATAAACCCAGGAATGTGGCACCGCCCCAAAGTCATGGCCTCCAGTCTACCAGCACCTTCCCTGAGACCTCATACTATTTCTGTGGGCTCTCAGTCAACCCCTTACCCAAACTGTCACTGCTGATGTCACTTTTCTGTCCACTACCTTCCTTCTGGTCAGCAGAGGACAGTCCATTTCCCTACCCTTTCATATAAAACAGGACATGTGTTCTCTTACAGGACAGTGTTCTGGGTCCGCCCACTCTGTACCCTCAAGCACCTCAAACTGGCACTTCTTCTAGCATATATATTCAATTGTCTTCACTGAAGTTTTTCCTTCATAATAAAAACAAGTTCTTTACATACATACACACACACACACACACACACACACACACACGCACACCCCTTGACTTTGTGATCAAACTCTTAGTCTTCTTTGCAGCTAAGCTTTAAGCTATTCTTCCTCTCTTCACAGTCTGAACTCCATCTGGAGCACCTACCAAGACACTTGGCTGTCGAAGACTTTACATGGGTTCAGAGTTCTCCTTGTGGCCAAATCAAATGGGCCCATTCTAGTGTTTTCCTTATTTGGTTACTTTGAAGCACTGACAGTTGACCATCACCTACATCTTGAAACTCTCTGGATAATTTCTAAAATTATTTAACTGGTGGGTTTTTTTTAAATGTATGGTGGTGTGAAAATGAATACATTCAACAGTAACTGCAATTCAAATTTTGATTTTTGACCTTTCTCTAAAGCCTGGGATACATGGTTCCCAGAGAGATCTTGGTTCTGGGCAGGAGCAGGAGCTACAGTTCCAAGTCACTCACAAGATCATGAGGAAAAGCAACTGGTGGTCCATTGTGCAGATCATTGGTAAGCTGTGAGGTTAGTTAACTATTGTTGTTTGCATTTTCAACTAATGGCCTTGAGATTATCGTGGATATATTGAGACATAACCCATCATAAGTAAAAGGAACTTCTGTACTTCTTTAGTCTGGGTGCTCCTCCTCCCAGGTTCCACCTCCATCTTTCTCATTCCTCTTTAGATTTGTAGAAGGATGTGAAGGAGGAAAGATGCTTAATTTATGATGGCCAGAAAGCAGGAGAACATGTCAGTAAGGAAGGGACCTGGGACCATATATAACACTCAAGGTCATGACTCACCTGTACACCCAAAGTCTTCTACTGTCCTGCCAGGTGTTTATTAATCCAGTAAGAGTGGCACATCACAATTACTAGTCATTCTGTTTTTACATACCTTATTACAGCCCATCTCTGGAAAGAGAAAATTATTGCTGTGCTCACTTCAACCTGACAGCTTTGCACAGGTCAGACCCTGTTCCTCATATGCTTTTCACCACTCACTTCATCCTCATCCTCAGAGGGGCCAATTATACCTTCTAAATGTAGGCTCACCACTGATCATCACATTGTTGCCTTAAAATCTGCCTCAAAATTTCTGGTTACTGTGTGGCTTCTAGGTATCCCCTTCAATGTGATTTTCCATAGCTTGTGGATCAAGTTCCCCAGTTTAGCACCCAGAGTCCTTCATGACCTCTCATCTCCAACCTCCCCGGCCTTATTCTTTACTAGTTGGTAAGCAATGTGGTGTATGTTCTTGCCATAGCATATGACTGGATGTTGCTTAAAGACACCAAATTGTTTGATAGTTCTTGGTTTTGTATTTGGCTCTGTCTGTTTTGAATATTCTTCCTTTCTGGTCCCCATGACTCAGTCAATAGCTCCTTAACACGTTTAGATCACTTAGAAAATGGTATCAGTCATTGCAGCTGTTTATCCCATTATTCCTCTCTACTTTCCTTCTTCTAGGTCTTCACAGCAAACCTGTTAACACATTCATGATACTATGTTGTTATTGGTTACTTTTTTTACTTACCATCCAGTTCCAGGTTTTACTTTTCTCACTTAAATTACCCTTCTCGACTCAAAAAGAATTTCACAATTTTTTTACTTTTGAAAATAACAAAAGTAATCTAAATTTTCCAGTGAAAACGATAATGATGTTGATAATGGTGATGATGATAACTACATATATTGAGTCCTGTGCACTAGTAATTACTAAATGTTTTCCATTTTCATCTTAATACTAATCTTAATGGGTGAGAAAACTGAAGCTGAGAGAGTAAGTGCCTTGGCCAATTTGTGCAGCCTATGAGTGGTGGGACAGGGTTTAAATCATGTAACATTAGGGATCGTTAGATAGATAGAACAAATATTATCAGTCTCCCGGTATTAACTTTATTTCTATTACTTTATGACAGATGGTTTGGAAAGGCAATTCAAAATGTTTACAATCAATCTACTTTGTTATTTTAAATTAACTCTGGGGGAAAAAACCCAAGCCTTCCCTCAAATGTAACTCCTACAAATGGAAATATTAGGAACAATAACTAAATAACTAGGAAAATATTATAAACGCTAGAACTTGTAAGTGCTGTGAAATTTGAAAAGATGTGAAATTTAAACTTGTTGAGGAATAGTCAGCCTGTGACTTCAAAGGTAGTAGCACCTGATATGTGCCTGAAAAGTTGAATCCTCATGGGTGTACATGGCAGAAATATATTAATGGGCACAGTAATTCAAAACTTCTTAAAATGTTATTCCCAAACATGGCAGGATTTTCCACACATATACTGAGCAATGAATATTTTAGATCTTTCTTGAGTATATAGGGAATCCATATCCCTTGCTATAACTCCTGTACAAGTTTTGTCCTAGAGAATTCCTAAAGTATCTTACTGAGTGGTAATATATATTACTTAGAGTTAGAAAATTGTGGAAGAATTAAATGAGTTACTGTTTCAAGTATATTTTCTGATCTGGTCCCCTGATGATGGCTATCTATACACTTATACCACCAAAACAACTGCTTTGTGGATCTGGTGATACATTGTACAACAGTGAAATTACATTGTACTTTTATGCACAGAGAAAACACAAATGCAGTTACTGATGTCAAGGTTTACAGTTGAGACATAAATGCTACATGTGTGACCACCAACTGGATTGTGAGTTGCATGAGATGCAGCCCCATTAACTGCTGAAACCCTCGTGCCTGGATTGGTACCTGGAAAATGGTAGAGACCTCAAGAATTATTTGTTGAATTAATGATGATTGCACAGAACAGAGCAGTATATCAAGTCTTTCTGCAAGAGCAGAAAAGAAAGGGTCTTGCAAGAATAAGGAACCCTTGGTGGAGAAGGTTGCATTGACCAGAGCTGTGAAAAGTTGTAAGGGAGAGAAGAATGGGTCCATGACGCAAGGAGAAGACAGGAGAGAAGCTAGAGGATGAAATGAGCATGATGCAGTGGTGGGGTAGGGGAATGCCTCTGACCAGAGTAATCACACAGTACAGTAATAGAACCCAGCAGGAGCTGGAGATTTAGCTCAGTGGTTCCAGTGCCTGCCTAGCAAGCACAAGGTTCCTGGTTTGATTCCCCCATAACCACACACAACAATACCAGGCCTGATGACTCATGCCCACCAGCAATCAGTACCACATACCACAGTGCTGGGCATGGTGACTCACGCCTGTAATCCCAGCACTCGGGAGGCAGAGACAGGAGGATTGCTGAGTTCAAGGCTTGCCTGGGCTACATAGCGAGCTCAAGGCCAGCCTGAACTACAAAGCGAGACCCTGCCTCAAAAAACAAAAGAAATAGAACCCAGCAGGTCACACATGGAGAATGGACGTGGACCTACCATCTAAGGTTGTGTCTTAGCTCTCTCAGTTATTGAATAACTGCAAAACAACTTCTTCTGCCCTCTTTTAATGCCTACAGTTAGAGAATAGAACATAAGGTGTACATCAAATAAAATCAAGGAGATACTATAGGTTAAAAGGTATAAACTTGCAGAGCTACTGAAAAACTTTCACTGTGACTGACATTATAGATGACAACTATATTCAGATTGGCCTTTTGATTGTGGCAGTTTTCTTAGAGTGGAAAATTATTTATAGAGTGGCCCCAGGGTGTGTGCAGGGAGCAAACAAGTAAAAAATTAATTCAAATGTTTGATTGCTAATTAGGTAACTTCAAAATAAGGCAAATGAGAAAATCCCTTAAGATTACCAAGTAATACTAAAAATGTTTACAGTTGTGCTACTTTGATGAATTTAATTCTCATGAATTGTATACTTTTGTTTACAAAGTTATTTTTTAAGATGTAAAGATCCGTTTCTCCACTGAATCTGCAGAGAACTTAATTCAAATAGTACTCAACCACTCAAATAGTGTTGTTGAGGAGTGTCAGTCAACAGTTTATTGTTAATGATTCTTGTGTGTAATATTCCTCACTTCTTGACAAACTGACAAACTTTTTTTCAAACATATTCTCAAATTAGAGTCATTGTCTCTCTGTGTTTCTAAAAGCACAAATATTTGCTGGCTGTCACATTAATGAAACCATCAGAGGCAGTTGCGTATTCACAAAGTAGAAATAATTTGGAGGATAATGACACCGTCTTAAAACAAATTTGATCAGTGTGTTCTGCACATAGCTGATCAAGTTGTATAGACAGTTACCGCATCGAGCGCGCCTCCAGCTGCCCTCTTCTGAGTCCAAAGCAGGCATCGTTGGTTAATCACACATTCTCTAAGTGAGTCTTGATCTGAGTGTTATGTCTCTGGTGAGTACAGAGTTCTAGGCGGCAGATTCCAGAAGATCAGAGTCGGTACAGGAAAAGTGAAATCTACTTACCAGTCTGGCATAGAGGATGGCTCTGCAGTCTTTCAAAAACCAAACACCTTTATCACTGTTACTGTCCTGCAAATGGAAAACGGCAAGTGCTTCATGATACATCAATTGAAGACATGTAGGAAAATATCGTCTCACTTTCCTTCTCATATGTTGTTTTCTTCATTCATTTAGTCCTCCACTTTTTAATAAGTGGTCCACTCTCTTTCCCTTTCTCTATTTGCTGCTGACGGCTCATCCTATGTTGGGTTTTAAAAAGGGGAAACAGGTACATGCTGCTCTAGAAAACATGAAAGATGGTGTCATGAGGGAGACGAGACCCAGCCATGTGAGCCAGTCAAATCCAGCTCTTTCAAATCAATGTGATCACCTGAGCTTTTTACTTGTCTCAAAAATGGAAATGTACTCACACTGAAAAAAAAAAGTTTTCAGACCCACTCCTGATTTTAGAGACAGCTGCTGAGGGAGATTCTTGTGGGTTCCATTCTGATAAAAGCTGAAAGCTAAGGAGACCTGAGAAATAAAGACACCTAAACACTACGTCATGTCCATGCAACCATTCCGTGCAGGCTAAGCTGCCGTTGTCAAACTTATCGAGTAGAATGAGGAAATGATCCTGTGAGGGGAAAGTGTGAAGAAGAATGGTTTTGCTCTAGGGGGACACTGTGGGTTGTTTCCAAGACTGAGCTATCACAAACTGAGTAGTTGGTACATTTTTAAGCCACAACTTCTTATCTCTAAGTCAGAGAGAAAGGTCAAGGAAGCCATCTCAAAGTGAATTCTTAAGACTTATAACCTGGTCCTCCATGGCTGCTTATGTCCTCTGACATCAGAGTTTCCCTCCGGCCTCTATGCTGGTGGTTGGGACTTCTTTTTGGTAAAAGAACATAATCACAGCAGTCTCTAAGGAGGTTCTAAGGTAAGGGTTGCCTTACTATGTTGTAATAAGAAAAAAATCTCAAATATTGCCCTCTATAAAACATTGATCATGTAAACATTGAATAGCAAGTAAACATATGCATGTACACAGAGCTTAGGCCCTGTTGTGTACACTTGAGCATCTTCCAGCTTTGTATTTTGGGGAACACTGACCCTCTACCTCTCAGACAAAATAGTCACTGAAGACTATCATGAAGATTCTCGTACTTACAGCTAACATGAAGGACCCAGGACCTGCCAGTGATCCTGGCTGGGCATAGAGTCATTTCTCTGAGAGGAAAGGCTATGAGAATAATTGGATTTGGTGCTGCTGTGAAGCAGGTATGCGTAGTGTCTCTGAAATATGTATGTAAACTCCCATGTAATGAATGCTTTTAATTTTTTTTTTTTTGAGACAGGGTCTCGCTTTGTAGTTCAGGCTGGTCCTGAGCTCACTATGTAGCCCAGGCAAGCCTCGAACTCAGCAATCCTCCTGTCTCTGTGAGTGCTGGGATGACAGGCATGAGCCACCACACCCAGCACTGTGGTTTGTGGTATTGATCACTGGAGGGCGTGAGTCACCACGTCCAGCACTGTATGTGGTTACCGGGGATCAAACTCAGGACCTTGCGCTTGCGAGGCAGGCACCGGAACCACTGAGCTAACTCTCCAGCCCAAATGCATTTAATTTTATGAATGAGAACCCTTTTCTAATATTCACTAGGCTAAATAACATACTACTAATTTCATCAACAGAAATGCATTTCTGACTTTCATCATGTCAATTGCCAACTGTTACTTGCAGGTTGAAATATAAATGATAGAAACCTGTGGCAGGTAATTGGAAAGAACATCCCTGCATGGTGCTTCCTTGATTGGCCTGCAGGTAGCTCTCAGCTTCTACCTTAGCCATGGCCATGTTGTATTACAATGCTACATGCTGAAGTTTGGGGTTTTTCAAATTATAGTAAAATATACTTGACATGGAACTTACCACTTAAGCTCTTGAAGTGTACAGCTCTGTGGCATTAAGTACATTAATACATCAGTCTTCATCTGTAGAACTTTTTCATCTTCCCATAGTAAAATTCTGAATGTTGTACCCATAAAACAACAAAACCATCATTCTGCATTTCCCTCTTTTCTCAGCTCTCACTTTTGTAATTTCTGTGTGGATAAATTTGACCCCTCTAATGTCTACATAAATAAAGTCAACCAAGCCTGTCTTTTTAGAACTTGCTTATTTCACTTAGTGTAGTATTGTGTGGGTTCAGCCAGGTTGTACCATGTGTCAGCATTTCATTTTTTAAGGCTGAATAACTTTCTTTGTATGTGTATAATATAATTTCATGTATTTATCAGTCAATAGACATATGAGCTATTTTCTACTTTTGTGTATTGTAAAAAGTGCCACTATAAGGATTGGCATGGAAATATGTGCTAAATTATTTTGCAGTAATAATAGACATAACAATCTGGCACTTTTATTAGGATCCTAAGAAACTAGGCAGTTAATACAAGTAGAATATTGCCTAATCCTTAGTATTGTTACAGTTAATTAAAGCACTTGTAATTTTTTCTGTTTCTTATTGCAACTGAAAGCATTGGTATTATGGTAGGAAATAGTTTGAAAGTCTTGATTTGTTATCAGGAGACTGTTTTTATATTTCATCTCCAAACAGCTTTTAAAAACATGATTCAGTATATAGTTGTTTAATTTCCTATATGATGTTTTCATTCTGCAAGCCAGATGCGTTTCCACAGCTGTTTGGTGATTCGGCTGGAATTCTAGGATGCAACTGCTTTTAACATTAGATTCTGTGACTTCAACTTGTCCACTGTCAGATTCTGGAATGTTCCTTCAGCTTCCTCGGCCTCAGGAGGGCACAGTACTTGTGTAGATTGATCATAACCTCCCTCTGCAAGACCATGGTGGTGAAAAGTGTCTCCCTTGAATTCTGATGATGGCAACAAATAAACCTAGCAGGTTGCATATTAGTGCAAAGATTGGTGGGTCTGGATTCTGTGCAGGATGGATAGTTTGCTTTATTAACTTATATGTGTGAGTAAGTTTATTTGTAAAATCAGGAAAACCAAGGACCAATCATGGGTTTACTTATGCTTGGGCTTTCAGAAAGCTTCTTCCCAAACTTGGGGATCTGTCTTTGACACACTGGGAAGGAGGTGGGAGTCCTGACTGATGAAATCCTGGATTCCGACCCTATCTCTTCCAGTAACAGGCTGCACAGTACTGGGAGAGGCAAACTCGGATTTTGGTTATGTGTTTATAAACACACTTTTAGTGAGCACCAACTGAGTAGCAGGTCTTCTGCGAGGAGATTAGGATGCATTGGTAAATGAAAGAGAGTTCTCTGCTCTTGTGCCACTGAGTCCTAAGGTGAACTTGACATGGTAGCCACTAGCCACATGTGACTGTGTCAATGAAAATGTAAATTTAAATGCATTAAGTTTAACTAAAATTAAACAATCACTTCTTTAGTGGCACTAGCTACATTTGGAGTGGTTAGCAGACATGTGCAGCTAGTGGTTACTATATTTTAACAATACTGATATAGAAAATTTCCATCATCACTGAAATTTCTACTGGGTGATGATATGGGGCAAAGAGACAACAAGTATATAAAGTATGGAATTTAGAAGGTGGTGAATGCTGTGGGATAGAGAAAAGTACAGAAGTGCTGGGATGGAGGCAGATTAGGGCACTAAACAAGTTGGTCAGCGAAGCCTTTCTGAGAGGTGAGATCCAGCAGACTTGAAGGAGGCGACAGGCAACTGAGAGACAGCCCTGGAGCAAACAGGGCAGCAGGGTAAATCCAGAACAGGCAGGTGTGTGGCAGGAATGAGCTGCCATCGATAAGCCATCCTCTGGTGAAATTTTGCTGCAAAGGAGAAATTTTTTTAAAGGACTGCAAAGTGGCACATACCTAACATTTGTGAGACCCAGGTCAAAATGAACACCCACATACGACATTTACAAATATGCAAAAGTTATGTATCAAGCCCACAAACTATTAAATATAGTATTTCAATTACAATGGCAAATAAATATTCATAAATGCCTGGCAAGATTTCTTGGGTTTGAAGAATTGTGCTAAGCCTTGGCACAGGAAAAGAACCTTTGGTCTATGCTCGTTCCTTCCCAATGATAACTCCAGCGCACACGGTTAGCTCGTGTGCATCTTCAGGCCCTCCACACGCCCACAAGGGAGAGTCGCTTTAATAACTCATAAACCTAGGAGCGTGTAATTTGGTGGCATGGGAAGAACCCCAAGAAGACTATGAATAAGACCCTAAAAGGGGCTGAATACAGTCCGCGCAGGAGAGCTTGAGGGACAGAACGCTGCGGTAAGATCTAGAGGTCAGAGTGCACCCGCTCTATGTAGCACTTCTCGGCTCACACCTGGCAGGTGTTCACCGTTGGAGGAGGGGATTCACGCAGGGGCGAGGTGCTCATGCGTAGGGCAAAGCACAGCCACTAGAGGGCAAAGGTTGTCCCTTTAACGTGTAAGGTCAAGGCCAAGGACCCTCTCATTGACCTTTGGAGCTCAGCTGCTAGGGAAATGGGGTTTTAAAAAGATGAGGGAAACTAAGAACATGTTCATTTTCTCATGAGAACAGTCCAGTAGAAAGAGAAAAAAAGATGATGTGGAACAAACAAGGATGACAAAGCATTAATCTGAGAAGGCCAGAGGGAAGATGCTGTCTTGCGTAAGTATGGGGATTGGCTCCAGGGAGAAGCAGGGATGGTTTGACAGGAGTAAGACAGGAGCAGAGACAGTGGGTCCTGCCGTGGTGAGGAAGCGGATGTGGTGGGCCGGGGAGGGCAATTCTCTTCTGACTCATCAACGCTGATGAAGAACGGCTCGCCACAGTTCTATTTCAGGCCAAAGCTGATTTTTTGGACAATTTCTGTTTGCCCCACTCCTAGCTCATGGTTTATTATATACATTAAAAATTTATATACCACATTATTTAGCTCCTGCCCTCACACAATTTCCCCTTAAGAAATGGAAGGAAAAAACATAATATGTCAAGAGACACAGAGCCATGGAATAGCAGAAATGGTTCTGCTGCTGTTTCTTCCCGTTCATGATACACCAAGCTAATTCCTCGGCCTTTCCATTACATTTCTTGACACAGAAGTCTGGGAACCTCCAAATAAGAATTCTGATCTTTGAAGCCTCGAAGGAATTACTTCAATTTTTTTAAAAAAAAAATCAATAAAGAACTGGAAAGCTGAATAAGAAAAAACAATGCCTCTCTTCTCATAAATAGTATGTCAAAACATGTGACTTGTGTTAGATACTGAAATCTAGGACATCTTGAGTCCTTTGCCTGTACATTCACTTTCTGTATAACCAAATGATTTCAGCAGCTTCCAATCCTACCACAGGTGGAAGGAAGGTAGGGGGCAGGGTGGAGGCGAGGCCCTGAAGTAAGCCTCCTGGCTTGTGAAATTAAAAACTGTATTAAAAACCAGGTATTTCTCAAGGAGACTTGGTTAACATCAACTTGAAAACACATCCTAGAGAATATTCAGCTTCACAGAATACAAGGGTTGAATACAGTGAATATCATAGGAGGAAGAGAAACTTGGGAAGTGGATAGTGCACCATGTTTTCTCAAGGACATCAGCCTGTGCCTCTCTTCCCCTTCCACATTTTCTGCCATCAGCCTTAGTGACTCCAACTTCCAGAGCTGCTGGTCACGGCCATTCAGCCCCCTTCTGCAGACCTGATTACCCCCTTCATGTGGGGCTACATGCCCGTGGGCTTCTCCAGCCCTAAGACTACCTTCTCTGATCAGTGTCACCTACCTTACTGAGTTTCTTGTGCCCCCTAAGCCTCCTCTCGACTTCTGGACCCTTGATCATTCCCTAACCAACATCAGCCCTGCCTGTTTGGTCCCATTCTCTCCCCATGATGCATTTTCATCGTTCATTATGCCTCTCTAGTCCCCAGACTGACAGTTCTCACCCTTTTGGGGCTATGCATAGATCACTTAGTGTTTTCTCCCATCTCAGGGACACCCTTTCCAAATTCTCTGTAGTATCGTGCACTATGGGCCCTTTTCACGTCCTCAGACCCCAGTCCACATCTTTGGCACTTCTCCGAAAGCCTTTCCTCCTGCTGTATGGAGACACTGGCGGGCATTCTTCTGACTATCTGCGTGAACTCTCCTGGTTTTCTTCTCTACTGTGCTCTGCGGTTCCTTCTTCTTTCCTGATCGAAGGTAGCAGGTTTCTCTTTTCTCTAATGGTAAACTCTATGGTTTTCTCTTAGTTCTTGTTCATTCCTTGGGCAAAATCCTTGCCGTCCACCAGCTAAAGGGGGGGCGGGTCTACCTTAGCTCACACTTTACAGAGATTTCAGTCCATGCTTAGCTGGTTGCAAGCAGGGTAGCGTGGCAGAGGGTGAAAGAGGAAGAGCTCCAGATCAAGCAGGCAGGAAGGAGCAAGACTTCTCCCCTCTTTCCCTTTTTATTCCCCCTGGGCCACACACCTGTTCATTTGTGCCACCCACACCCAAGGTGAATCCACCATTTTCAATAAATCCATCATCCACACCTAGGCCTACACTAAACAATTACTGGACTAATCTACTGTCCCGCATCCATGATCCAGCCACCTCCCCAAAGTCCCACTTATAAGCCCGTGAGGCTTTAGGTCAACATGTAGATACAACCTGTAATATGGATCTAGTAGAACTTTGCCCTGTGAATGACCCCTTCTCCTCTACTGTAATTCTGTGCATGCTACAGACAAATGTGTCTTCATTTTACATTTTCAAAAATTGTTTTAGATGTTTTACCTAATACATAAAAACTGTACAAATTCCTAGATACCAGTCATGTTTAAGTCTATGTATATATTGCCCAGTGTTCAAATTAGGGCAAATGTATCTATTTTCTGAACCATTCAGTATCAAAACAATCCAAATCTTCTCTTTTGTTTCACTGCAGTTATTTGTTTTGATTTCCTAGGATTTTCATGTCCCTTAATTATTCTCTTTCCTTTTCTTATTTTGGTACATCCTGTGGGATATACTGTCGGTGCTTTTGTCTACCGTGATCCATCACTCTTATGACCCCTCCTGACCTTTATGATCTTAACTCTAGACAGCCCTGCCCGAGACCCACGCTGCACTTCCCAGCTCCCCGCCTGGCACCGCTCTGCTTTACACCTGAGTTGCTTTCTCCAGAGGTTGAGGGGTCATCCCTTACCAAGCAACACTTTCTATGGAGCCATGTTGACCTTTTACGTGATTCCCTTTTTTGTTTTTTGCTTTCGTTTTTTACTCAGCTGTTACTGACATATAGCAAAGTGCACCCGGTCTGGTAGCTTCTGGTAGGCACCACTCAAATCATTTCTGGCACCTCTAGATATCCTCCTCGTCGTACTTTCCGTTAACCCCAACCTTACCCAGACATGATCCTTGTGGACATCTCTCTTAGGCACAAGCACAGTTTGTACAAATGGGATCACATACGGTTTGTTATGTTGTGCTTCCTCAGCACAATATCCTCTTGTATTCAGCCATAGTTTCGTCTTTTTGATTGTGGAGTATCATTACATTCTATACACATATTATGATGTGTTTATCCAACTTTCTGTTAAATACACATTTCGCTCTTTTCTCAGTTTTTGGCATTTGTACATGCATTGCTATGTATATTCCAGCACAAGATTTTCATGGACATATGCTTTATTTATTTTTTTCCCTTGGAAATATTTAGGAGTGGGATTGCTGACTCATAAGGTAGATGTGTTTAACTTTGTAAAGAAACTGCCAAGCTGCTTTTGAGAGCAGTTTTTACCCATTTTCATTCCTCACATTCCCACCAGCAGCATATGTGGGTTCCAGGTGCCCCCATCTGTCTCTTACTCTTTGCTCTTCCTCCTTTTTTAAAAACTTGAATTCTTTATTGGTACGTTGTATATACAGCTCACAATCACGTTCAACATTGAGGAATTTGTACCAGTATATGACACAAGTTAGTTCTCACTTTTATCCCTGTCTCTACCCACCCACAACCCCCACCCCTTATATACATGCTATCTCTTTTTCTTTCCAAATCATATTTATTCTTTCCCCTCATTACAATCCCCCACCACATTCCCTTTGAATATTTCCTATTTTACAAAATCTATCATACATGCTAGAACTCCTTTACATCCACAGGTTCTCGTACCAGAGAAAAGATACAGTTTTTACATATCTTTAATCTGTTTATTTCACTTAGTAGTGTGTCCTCTCCCTTTGTAGTTCAGGCTGGCCCTGAGCTCACTGTGTAGCCCGGGCAAGCCTCAAATTCAGCAGTCCTGCCTCTGCTTCCTGAGTGCGGGGACTACATGCCCTGTGTCCTTAGAGTTCCTCTCCTCCCACTGGGGCTGATGAAGGCCAGAGATGTACCCCTGCCATCGACAGCCTTCCTCAGAGCTGCCTCCCACCATGCTGCACAGCATCACACAGCAGCACCACACAGCAAAGCAGCCTGGGGCTGGGGAGTCCCGTACAGACAGCCCTGTGGCCCAGGGAAATCAATTGCTCTGACTCTGCCGGCAGTGCATCACAATACTGCGGCTTGTGCCAGGGCTCCTGTGGCTGTTTGTTACAGCCTTCAGGAAAGACTTTTCATCAGATTCATAGCGGCCAGTGATACAAATTATTGGATTTCTTTTCCAACATAAAAAATAGCTATTTGCAGCCTTTTGAAGCAAGGTAAATGAGCCATTGATCTCACCTGTGGAACACCGCAGGGTATTTTTGTCCAGTCTTAACTTCCAATAGTCTCTGAATAGAGCCCACCTCGCAGCCCGCCTGTCTCATCCTCCTTCCCTGGCATCTCTTGCTGTGTCGTCCTCCACGCCTTTTCCCACAGCGGGGGGAATTCTGACTTGTAACTGCTCCCTCTTCCCCTCCTGGGAAGTTACCTTCAAGGCCTGGCACGGGAGCCAGTGTCTCCATGACACTTTCCCACATGCCGCGCCACGGAGGGACCGTCTCTGCTGAGGGTTGTGGCCTGCCCAGCATGGAACTCAGCCCCCAGCCTGGCTTCCAGGGCTCGCAGGGCAGAAGAGAGGTGCCTAAGCAGCAAGTGCAGGCCGGACGGCTGTGCCCTCGTCCCCAGGGCCAACTGCTCTGCAGGCCTGCTTTCGGTGTCTCCTGCTCCAAACAAGCCCTCTACCTCCAGCAGACACCGTCTGTCTCCTAGCATCATCTTGAAGCCATAAATTGCTTCAGACTCTGTTTCAGCACTCGCAGGTCGGTGCGGAGCTGCGTTGCAGTCAAGAGCACATGTTCAAGCGTTCAGTCCTCCAGACAGGCAGAAGGCATGAGTAACAGGCCTAATACCGGGAACACACGCTGCTCGTTTTCCAGGGGGATAGAAGCATTCAGCTTAAGTTTGAAAAATATCTGGAACAAAAAACTGAAGAGGGTGTCTGCAGCCCCCTCAAGCTTTTCTTTGCTCTCGCTTTAGAACAAGCCAGTACCTTGCCTGTGCCGTCATATGCTCTGAGCATGTGCCCCAGACGACTTCCTGAAAGACAGCCGAGAGAGCAGCCTGCACTTTCAGCTCCCATGGTCTCCACTGGCGTCCAGAAAATGCTTCATCGTTAGCCTCAGGCGAAGGGAGCTGGAGTGCCCGGGGATGCCGCCTTCTCCTGCTTCCTTACTGTATACTGGGTCAGGAACTCCAGTCTCCATTCCCCTTCCATTACCTGCAAAATGTGTTTATTCACTAAGGAGCATTTAACATGGTTTGTTTCTGTTGCTTTGCTAGATGGTAGGAGTGGGGGGTCCCACAGCACCCCTGGTAGAACCAAAGGCTCCTTGGGTTGGGTGTGTTACTAGGAGATCTAAGCACATAGAAGTGACTAAAAGCAGCGTCCCTAATGCCATCTTGGCGAAGGTGCAAAGGCTGCGAGGACACCCGCGAGGAACCCAAGTCCAGGCTGGAGTCCTGGGAAGGCCTCAGAGAAGGGCTGAGCCCACGGCTGGGAGGAACTGCCGGAAGTCGACTGACGTGGACAGGTGCTGCACACAGGGCACAACCAGGGCGCACCCAGAAACTAAGAGGGCGGCACCGGGAGGGCTTGAGGGAGTTGGCGCGCTGCGAGAGCAGAACGCGGGAGACAGCGGTGAACGTGACGCCAACCCGACAAGCGAGGGGACGGATGGTCCTTGACTTGTAATTTTTCACCTTTGCAACGGTGTGAAAACATTCATTCAGTAGAAGCTGTGCTTTGAATTCTTTATTTCTTCCCAGGCCAAGAGGCTGGGAGTCTGCTCTTTCTCCCTTGTTCCCTCCCTCTGTCTCTCTGTCTGTCTGTCTCTTCTCTCCATCTTTCTCTGCTAGGCAGCAGTCCCAGTGACCCACAGCGCTCCACCGTGTCCACACAGTCAGCGTGCTATGTTGTTACACTGTGATTGTTTGACAGATTAAGCTTATTCAGTGTACTTTCCGCTTATAATATTTCCAACCTATGGTAAGTTTCTCATGACATAATTCCACTATAAGCCAAGGAGTGTTTCTACTACTGTAATGGACCGGTCATGAAAGTTCTAGCAAAAGGGAGCCATTTGAAAGCCTATGTAAGGGAACGAGAGGACCCTTTGCATTTAGAGAGGTCATAACTGCAGTGGCACTGATGACATGGGCTGGGTGCCAGGAAAGCCGGGCAAGGAAGAGGGCAGACCTGATGAGGAAGGAGTGCAGAGGGAGACAGGGAGTGGGCTGGCCATGGCATGGGGGGGGGACAAAGGGTGAGGCTCTGTTTTCAGCCTCTGCCCACTGAGACAACTAAAGTGCATCTCTAGAAACAGAGAGGACAAGGACCTTGGGCCAGAGCAGGAGCAAGCCATGACTGATCTGGTGCCCATAGCTCAACGTCCCTGGAGTTCCTGCCCTCTTAACAATACTTACTTTTTTTTTTTTTTTTTTTTTTTTTTTTGAGACAGGGTCCCGCTTGTAGTTCAGGCTGGCCCTCAGCTTACTATGTAGCCCAGGCAAGCCTGGAACTCAGCAATCCTCCTGTCTCTGCCTCCCGAGTGCTGGGGTTACAGGTGTGAGCCACCACGCCTGGCACTGTGGTATGTGGTATTGAGGGCTGGTGGGCATGAGTCTCCACGCCCAGCATTGTATGTGGTTACCTGGATCGAACTCAGGACCTTGCGCTTGCGAGGCAGGCGCTGGAACCACTTAGCTAAATCTCCGGCCCTCTGATACTTACTCTTTAGATTCTCAGCTGAGATTTCTTTGTCCCGAAGGGAAGCCAGATGCCGAAGACTTCCCAGGTCTGAGCCCAGGGACCAGGCGGATACCTGTGGTGCCGTGGTAAAGGCGCAAGAACTGTGTTCCCTACAGTAGCTTGGCGGGCAAGGAGCCATATATGAATTGTGTCTCTTCAGTTTAGTAGCTATGTGAACTTGAGCAATTTTTGTGTCTTCTGAGCCTTTTTGGCTTTTTGCCCATCTGTGAATGAAAGCTGATGCCCACAGCACCAGAATGTCTTGGATATTAAATGAGACCATGTGCAAATGCCTGGCACAAAGTAGGTGTTCGGTGTTTCTCTCCTCCCTGTCTTGCCTGGTGTTTGGACAGGTTTCCTCACACAGCTCGAGTGTGTTTCCCTCTCTCAAGTATTTAGGGACCCGTTGTCCTCATGCATCCGACGCGCTGCGTGGAAGCCGTCCTGTCACCGTGTCCACCCCTATCTTGTCAGACTCCAACAGAGTCTCGTGTGGCTGCAGCAGAGATGTTTGCGCCGTCGGCAGCACTGAAATGGTGTACGTTGGTCTTTGTGAAATCCGTGCGGGCGTTCTCTCTTCTCCGTTTGAACATTTCGCAGTCTCCTGTAAAAACAATGCCCTCATTCTGTTTCCTCTTCCTGACCTGCTTCGTCTCCTCCTCCCCAGCTTCCTAAAACCTATCTTGTTTCCCTGTATTGTTTGCTTAATGGGCAGTTTAATGAGTGTAGCATTTCCATTTTGAAAAGCACAGAGCACAAGACAAAAATTGGATTTCTTCCTGGACAGTTTCCATCTGCAGTGCTCTTTTACAGCTCTCTCCTCTCTTTTCTGTACTGCAACACAACTGAAATTTGCTCAACCAGAAAGGGGAGGAGGGAGAGACAATCTGCCTTCTCATTGTCTCAGGAAGAGCTTATTAGCACTCTGCTTCCCAGAAGAGACCGAGTGCTGCAAAGGTGCCTCTTCTGTTTGCGCAGAGCCCAGGGCCCAGTCTATTCAGCGTGTGACAGAATGTAATTACCGGGATAATTATCGTTACCTGTGCTGCCCAACTGTTGTGTTTTGTAATCAAAAACTGCATCGGCAGGTGTGAGTCTGGGGCTGTTGAAAACTCAGAGAAGTGATTGAAGGTGTACCAATCTGAAGCAGGTTTACCCCGCCAGTGGGTCGGTGCTGCTCAGACTTTATGTCAGCAGGATGCTTGGGGATCTAGAGAAGACACCAGAGAGCACTTCGGCCGAGCCACACATGTCAATCATCCGACAGCAGCAGCTCAGCTCACTAAGATACTTCGTGGCCGAAGCCAGATTTCACGGCAATTTCACAATCCTCCCTACAGTTTGAAAATGTACTCTCCAAATAGCGCTGCCTTAGCCTTTCTTTGTCATCCAGTGGAAGACACCAGGTTTTCTTTGGTCATAGAGGAGCTGCATGTTTTGGTGGGAACAGTATGTGCTAAACTAGAGGTAGGGCTGTGTCATATCCCTTTTGCCTTTCATAGCTGGGTTCATTCCGACACAGAGTGACAAACTGACTTCCTGTTCCCCTCCTCCAGTTAACCTACCCACTCTGCTTAATTTATATTTTTGCTTCTTTGCCGCAGCGCACTAAGGAAATAGATTCAACCCTAAAAATCAGGTTTATTTAAAAATAAAACAATGTGGTTACAATTGGCTTTTAAAATACAGAAGCTACAAATGGAAAACACAGCACAAGTTGCAAAAGGGGGAGACAAAGTAGGTAATAAAGACAAGGACATGCAAAATAAGAAAGAAAAATAGATGAAGCTGGCAAGGAGATACAATGAAAAGAGAGAAGAGATCAAGGAAAAAACAGAAGGGAAGAAAGGAGACATGATATTGAAAAAATGAAGGCCATAGTAAGAATTATAGAGGAAAACGTCACAGACATCCAGGTATTAAGAATTATAAGTTATCCATGGCCTGGGAAGAAGTGGAAAAGAGCCAGTTATATCCCTAGCAAAGTTAGAGGTCTACTTCCTTTAAGACAGCTTGATAGTTAGGAAAGTGTCAGACTCTGAAATAAAAACCAGTCAGACTCTTACTGTTTGACCAGCTTGTAATGGCAACAGAATTCACTGATGCATCCTTAAACTGAATTTTTCTATCCAAAGCCTTAAACAGTCACCAGCTGTAACTAAAAATTAGAATAGGGCTTTCAGTGGCGAATGTTTCTATAGGAAAAGTCTGGAAGCCCTTCACGTCGCTTTTTTCCAAAATATTTGGGCACTTGTGGTTCTTCATGTTGACTGGTATGGTAGCAACTGTTCCACTGCTGGACTGTGAATCCTTCTAGTGTTTAATTGTAACATTCTGCTGGCCAGGGAAAGGGCTGACCCGCGATGTAAATGAAGTCCACAGGCAGGAACACTGACTCTGTCAGTAACAGAGAAACTTTTTAAGGGTGTCGCATTTTAATTGAATCCACAGAGCCTTTCCCTCAACACTGAGAGATCCAGAGCGGGTCTGTCTACTCAACTCAAATTTGCAAAAATGGTTTCGTTCGAGGCAGATAAAACAAGAAGCCTAAGAGAATCTGAAGAATGTGTTGTTTGGCCTGTGACCTCAGAACCAGTCTGGACACTTGGCACTGCCTCTTGGGCTTCCGGTAGAGCCTGTGCTACTAATAAGATACTCTATTGATCATCCTCCAGAGCATGGGGATAGTTCTCTATACTCAGCACAGACCTTAGGTAAGTCCTTTCCAGGGCCTTCTCTTACACTGGAGCTAAATGTCCTCTTTGTTTATATGTTCTGTGAGTGATAGAAAACAGAATTTTCATACTGAGTAGGAAATAGGACTAATTATCTTGACACATTTATATTTTTCCATGGACTGGTTTCTTACGGTTTATGAGGCTCTTTTAGGCTTGAATGTTGGCAGAAAGCTGGATAGCCTTCCTAGCCTTTTCTCCAGTTCCCTAATTCATGTTCCAGATGAAGATTATCACCTCCAGGGATACTAAGTTATAGGCAGTATTCAAACCACTCTACAAATATTTATCAAGCAATGTAATTGATCACATCATCATATCAGTTTCCCTGGGACTTTCTGGTTCTAGTGCTCAACGTTCTGTATCTGGGAAACTCCTCAGTCATGGGCAAACGAGACTGTTGGTCACCTTATCATCTACCTTGTTCCAGTGGAGCTCGAAAAGACCTTGGGAATCAGAATGATTCCTCTATATTCATTTTAAGGTGTTAGTTAAAACCCGTGAGATCTCTTTATCAATTTATTCTTTCTTCTGATTTGCATAAACTCCGGACTAGAGGAGATAAATGCTGTGGTTGAAGATACCATCTTCAGACTGCATTAAAGAATAAAACTGAACAAAGGTTACTATAGTGTCCCAATATTTTATGACCTAGATTTGGATGTAAAATCAGATAGCAAAAGGGGCTGGCGTGTAACTCAGTGGGGAAGTACCTGCTGAGCATACGCAAGGGCCCAGTTCAGTCTGCAGCACCAAATGATGATGATGTTGTTGATGATGAAGTTAGTTAATAAAAAAAATCAAATGAACCAAAGACATTTCTCTTACATTTAGATGCTTTGTATAAAGATTATTTATAAAGTGGCATCACTTCAGGAATTTGAAAGACTGAACTGTTATAGACATACTCCTGGTCTATTCACTTCTGCCTTTTTTCTTGGGAAACGTCCACAGTGCTGTGAGAGACAGAGGAGTGACCCAGGAACCAAAAGAGGGTGGCCCTGGCGTAGTCATCCTGAGACCACTGACCCAGACTAGTCATGAAACTCTCCACTGTGAGACTCTCTTAGCAGTAAAAGTAGCAGCATGGGTGAGAATTTCCTGTGTAACAGCTAGCAGAAGAGAAGTGCTAAAACTGAGGAGACTTGTGCTATAGCCTTCACACTTTATTTGTAGCCATGTGGTCTCAGAGAGTGTTAGCCTTCTTCAAACATAAATTGGAAAATCATTAACAAGCTCCTTAGCAGGATTCTTGTGACAATCAAAGGATAACACAGGAAGAATATTCATATGTCATTCTGCTGTTGTGTAATGGCCTTGCATGAGGGAGCATTTAGTATGGGTCACGGTTTAGTACAAGGTTTGTAAACTATGACCCATGGGCCAGCTCTGGCCATTCCCTATTTTATAAGTGTATCTGTATATGTTGTATACACAACACACATAATTATATGTGGTTGTGTGTTTGAGCATGTGTATGTATACACATCTCACATATGTACTCACTAGACATGGCATAGTGTACACAGACCTAATATATGTCATTTTATCATAACCAAGCATGTTACTCATTCCAACTTACCTATTTCCCATGGTTACTTTTATGCTGTCATGGCAGAATTGAGTAGTCATCTTGCTAAAGAGATTGTAAAATATTTACTTTCCAGCACTTTACAAAACACTTGCTGGCCCTGCTCTGGCAGAAACGTTGTGGTATTTGTGTTCCAAGGTCCAGAATTCATAGGTGATGTGTCATGACATGATCTCAAGCCAATGATTTCCTCTCTCTAGTTCTTCTGTCTGAACTGAAGAAGTAAAGCAATTCTATAGAGCCTCTTTTTCCTCATAGAAATGTTGTGAAGATAGATAAGAAAACAAAAGCATTGATCTTTCCTTCAGGAAAGTTTACTTAAATTCAAAGTTTTATTCATAAGGTGGATGCTGTTAGATGACTCAGAAATGGTGACTGATGTGCTAGTCTCTGATATTCATTCTCTCATGTACCCCAGTGGGGGTTTCTTAGATCAGTGATGGCTTACAAACCTCTGCACCATGGTACTAGATCAAAAGCTAAAATACTGCATGTGAATCTAATTTGATCACAGTATCCAGTCAGGAGTATGAGTTTTAATTGCTTCTTTATCCCTTTATCCTCTGAAGACTGTCATTAAACATTTACAAGACATGAACTTCAGATTGTGCCAATATTTCTCTGAGATCACCTGGAAGCTGGCCAGTTTAGGCCAGACCAGGACAGAGGGGCCCTCTGGGCACATGAGCAAAGATACTTCTCAGACAGACACTGGTGGAAGTGGCACATGGGTGGTTTGTAGAGCAAATACCAAAGGTATTTGTTTAGGTTAAATCTTTAATTCGTATTTGAGTGTTGGGTATGTGAAGGATATCCAGGCTGCTTAAGCACATCCATGAGATAGTCTCAAACCTTTGCCTAAAAACTACTTTTTCCCAAGAATCCCTCAAATCTCCAGCAAGGACCCCTCCTCTCCTACAGGAGTTCTTTATGTGGCTGAAAGCAGCCATGTGAGGAAGCCAAGCCTGGTCACACTGGCCCACATACAAACCATTTATAGACCCTATGTACTAACTCAGGATTTATGACGTAGATAAATTAGGGGGTAATCATTTGTTCTATAAAATGTGTTTTCACTTTACAAGCAGATTCACCACCATCTTCTTTACTGATCCATTGCAACAAACACAGCATAAAATCTTATTGCTTCGAATTCAGTACACATATGTGTTGCTAACCTGGGCAGAGAGAGAAAACAAAGTGCACTTACAATCTCCTTCCATATTAAGACATGGCTCTTGTCAAAGTCTTTTGTTCTCACCCTAGGAGTTTAATGTGGTACTTATTATTGTCTAGGAGAGATGAAGTGTGGAATCTTCAAAATAATAGTATTATGGGAAACAATATTGTTTGGTTTGTTAACTGTCACCGATTACTTACATGTTTCACAAAAACTGGAGGATCAGTCATACAGGAATAAGCCAGTGGTTTTTAATGATTAATGGCAATAATATCAGCAATAGCTGCCAGACTGTGCATTATCATGTGCCAAGCAAGAGTCACATCAACTACTAAAACTCAACCTTAAAAATATTTATTTTATTTATTCTCTATAATACCACTCAGGATACCAAGGGGCAGAGAATTAAATATTGTACCCCTGGTCACAAGCAGCAGACCCTGGGTTTGATGCAGAGTCTGGATGGAGATCAGCAAAGCTAGCTCTAGAATTAGTTCTACTAAGCACAATCCTAGGTTAACAAGCAAAGCAACTGTTAGGTACTCAAATGTAGGTGCAAATGGAGCTTATTCTCTATCTTTATGAAGTAGTAAGAATTTCTGCTTCAAACTACAAAAGAAAAATAGGCTCTGGGCATATCGTTTGTCATTAAAGAACAAGTAGGAAAACTGGACAGATTATATAAGACAACTAATGCATACAGTGGACAACAGGAAGATGAGGACTGTAATCTTTGAAATAAAGGGAACAAAAGATGAAGCCAGTGATTGTTCCAGTTCTCCTGTGGACACATTCTGGGCCATGGAACAGGGAAGGGAAACTCAAGCACAGCATAGTGGCCTCACTAAATTTCAGAGGCCTTGATTGGAATTAAGGGAATTTGAGGCAGCTAGGCTGCCTACAAGAGTGCCAGTAAGAGGGACATACAGAGAAAAAGCTCTAGAAATTTGCATAAACACCCCTTTGAGTCTGTAGTTCAACACTAAAACGAGTATGTATTGGGTAAAATGCCACAGGAGTCATCAGAGAATAGCTACCAGGGATTTGGAGGCTGAACAATTCCCAGATCCCATGAAGGAATAAAAAGTTGGGTTCTGATCAGTTAAAGTTGAAGGAGTTTCTTGAACATGTAGTGCACACAACAGAAGCCTAAAGGAAACCTCACTCTAGTAGTAGGGCTAAACTAGATCACAACTGTGCTGAACTCATTTTGGCAAAACTTAAAAAATAAACCTTAAAAATAAAACAAAAGTCATATGTGTCACTACCAAAACAATATTCAACATTCTTTGAAGATGAAAAAATCCAAACACTTAACAGTAAAAAAAAGTTTGATATCTAGCATCCAATAAAAAATCATTGGAGAGCCAGAGGGTTAGCTCAGTGGTTCCAGCGCCTGCCGCGCAAGCGCAAGGTCCTGAGTTCGATCCCTGGTAACCACATATAATGCTGGGCGTGGAGACTCACGCCCACCAGCAATCAACACCGCATACCACAATGCCAGACGTGGTGGCTCACGCCTGTGATCCCAGCACTCGGGAGGCAGAGACAGGAGGATGGCTCAGTTCGCGGCAGCTTGCCTGGGCACCATAGTGAGCTCAGGGCCAGCCTGAACTACAACGCGAGACCCTGTCTCAAAAAGCAAAAAAAAAAAAAAAAAGCATTGGACATGTGAAAAGGCAAGAAAATGTGACCAATAAACAGAATGTTGAGTCAAGATCCAGAAATGATAGTGGGGACAAAACTCACAGGCAAGGAACATAACTGACTATAAAAGGATATAGATATGATATCATATTATTTATATATTTATTATTATCTTAATATTATACTATTCAAGGGTTTGAGGAAAACAATCAGCAGAGAAATGAAAACTATAAAAAGGACTGAAATGGAATCTTATACCTGAAAGTTGCAATATATAGATGCATTATTTAAAATGTACTTCATGGGCTCACACCGAAGATTGACTCAAACAAAGATCGTTGAATTTGAAAACAGTAATAGAAGCAACTCAAAGTAAAGACAGAGAAGAAAAGAAAAAAACTGATAAAAATGAACTGAGTCTCAGCCACATAAGGGACAGACTCCAGCAGTGGAACATACATGTAAGTATGTTCATTATGGCAGGGTAGTGGCAGAAAAAATGAGTAATTATTGGCTAAAGTTCTTCCAGATGTAATAAGAACCATAAACTCATATATTCAAGAAGTTCAATAAAACCCAAGCACAATAAAAAAGAAAATCATTATAATCAATTTGCTGGGAAGCAGCAGTAATAAATATTTTTAAAACTTCCAGAGAGAAGGCTTAGGATTTAGCTCAAGTGTTACCACGCCAACCTTGGATGCACAAGGGCCCAAGTTGGATCCTTGGTACCACAAAAAAAAAAAAAAAAAAAAAAAAAAAAAAAAAAAAAAAAAAAAAAAAAAAAAAAAAAAAAAAAAAAAAAAAAAAAAAAAAAAAAAAAAAAAAAAAAAAAAACACCTTCCAGAGAGAAGAAACACGTTACATAAAAAAGAACTATCACAGTTTTGTATGAAAAAATGTAATGTGTTAAGGAAACAATAGGTAAAATCATTAGAAGTGTTCAAACAAAGAAACAAAAAATCTGTCAGCCTAGAATAATCAGCAAAAATCTCTATCAAACATCTGGGTGTGGGCCGGTGAGTTAGCTCAGTGGTTCCAGGATCTGCCTGGCAAGCACAAGGTCCCGAGTTCAATCCCTGGCACCACATACCACAGTGCCACGTGGTGTGGTGGCTCACGTATGTAATCCCCACACTGGGAGACAGAGGTAGGAGGACTCCTATGAGTTCAAGGCTTGCCTGGGCTACATAGTGAGCTCAGGGCCAGCCTGAATTACAAAGTGAGAACCTATCTCCAAAAATTTTTAAAAAATAATTTAAAAATTAATCTAGGTGGCCAGGCGTGGTGGCTCATGCCTGTAATCCCAGCACTCGGGAGGCAGAGACAGGAGGATTGCTGAGTTCGAGGCTTGCCTGGGCTACATAGTGAGCTCAGAGCCAGCCTGAACTACAAAGCAAGACCCTGTCTCAAAAATAAATAAAAATAAATCTAGGTGAAATTCAGAATCTTTTAAACCAAATTTAGTGAGCCAATTCTTTACTATTCTGTAAGAAATATTAAATTTATCAATTCAAAATAAAATAATGCCAGATGGAAACTCAATCTTCAAAAAATGATAAGTTGTAGATAAATATGTGAGTAAAGGTAAAAGATACTTCTGCTCTCAAAATATCATTAAATATCTGATTGTTTAAAGCAGAAAATGATAATAATAAATGTAGAGTTTACAGACATGGAGAAGCAAAATGTATGACAACCACAGAGGGCAGGAGAGAAGAAATGGAAGTGTACTATCCCATGATTCTTAAATATATAATGTACATAATATCTAATGAAGACTGTGCTAAGTTAAAATAAATACTGTAAAAGCTAAAGTAACATTAAAAGAAAATAAAGGTAAATAAAGTACTACAGAGAAGAGAAATTGCAATTTGATAAACAAGAGAACAAAAGAAAATAAAAATAGAAGAATGAAAGCTGAAGGCAATAATTACAAAACCAGTATCAAGGCAGTAGCCTTACATTCAAGAATATCAAGTTATTGGGTGAGAGATCTAGTTCAGTGGTTCCAGCACCTGCCTAGCAAGTGCAAGGTCCCTGGTTCGATCCCTGGTAACCACATACAACAATACCGGGCGTGGTGGCTCACCCCTATCAGCAATCAGTACCACATACCACAAATGCCAGGCATAGTGGCTCATGCCTGTAATCCCAGCACACTGGGAGGCAGAGACAGGAGGATTCCTGAGCTCGAGGCTTGTCTGAGCTACATAGTGAGCTCAGGACCAGCCTGAACTACAAAGCAACACCCTGTCTCAAAAAAAAAAAAATCAAGTTGTGTTAACATATATGGACTAAAAAACCCCAATAAGTAACAGAAACTGTAAAACAATTTAAAAAATCCAATTATATTTTATATACAAAAACACATTTTAAACATGAAGAGATAGGTAAGTTACAAGTAAATGTATGCAAAAAGAAATATGACAAATTCTAATATATACAGGCTACTATAACTATACCATCTGAAAAAGTAGGATTCAATATAAATATTTTTAGAAAGGGGATGGAACATTTTATAAAGATAAAATAATCTGTCATCAACATGATAGTAATCTTAAATTTAAATTCACCAAATCTCAGAGCTGGAGGCAGAAGAGAACTGACAGAACAGACAAATTTACAGTTGTGGCAGGTGATTTCAACATTCATTTCTCATAACTTTTAGAAGAAAAAGCCCATCTGGAGATGGAAGATCTGAGCAACACTTGATAAAATTGGTTAGAATATTTTAGTCAACAGTAGCAGTGTGCATATTTTTTTAAGAGTTTGTGCAACATTTACCACAATAGACCATATGCTGGATTGTAAAAGCAGCCAATAAGTGCCGGGCGTGGTGACTCACGCCTGTCATCCCAGCACTCGGGAGGCAGAGACAGAAGGATTGCTGAGTTCAAGGCTTGCCTGGGCTACATAGTGAGCTCAGAGCCAGCCTGAACTACAAAGCGAGACCCTGTCTCAAAAAAAAAAAAAAAGCCAATAAATTTAGAATTGAAATCTTATCAAGTATGTTTGTTGACCACCAGAGAATTAAATAAGAAGTTAAAAGCACTCAGCTGTTAATGAAGTCCCCAAATATAGGAAACTATACCACACACCTAAATAAATCATCAATCAAAGAAGAAACCACAAGAAAATAAATTATTCTGAACCTCTTTGATAATAAAAATACAACGTATCAGAATGTGTGAGATTAAGGTCAAACAGTTCTTAGATGGAAATATATAGCTTTAAATATTTATATTTGAGAGGAAGAAATTTCTATAATCAATGAAACAGCTTCCATATGATGAAATTAAAAAGAAGTGTGAGGTTCTGAATTCAATCCTCAGTGAGCTTCTAACACACACATACAAGCTAAAAAGAAGAAATAATTAATTCTAACTAGAAGGAAGAAAGGAAGGGAAGGAGGAGTGGCTATCAATGAAACAAGAAATAACAATAATAAAAATTCAGTGAATTTAAAACAAGTTTTAAGGGAAAATTACAAAACTAGTAAACCTTCAGACTAGCCAAGAAGAAGGAGAAATGCTAATTGCTGATATCAAGTGTAAGATAAGGAGCATCACAGTATTTTTCTTAAGAGGATATTAAGAGAAAAATATATACCGATGAATTCAACAGTGTAGATGACATAAATAAATTCCTTTAGAGACACAAGTTACTAATACTGATTCAAAAAGAAATTTTAAAAAACTAAATAGCTATATATTAATGAATTGAAATCATAAGTAAAAATCTCCTCTTAAAGAAAACCCCAGCCCTAGAGGATAGTTCCCTAGGTAATTCTACCAAACTCTTAAGGGAAAAATTATAGTATTGCACTAACTTTAAGAAAACAGATGAGATTGATACTTTCCATTTCATTATATGAGACCAGTATTACACTGATACAAAAATTAGACAAATATGCTATAGAAAATATATGATTTGTACCTAGATAAAATTCCTTAACAAAATATTTGCAAATCATCTTCACCAATATATGAAAAAGATACCTTATGTCCCAGTGATATTGCCCTTAGGAATTCAAGTTTGATTTAACATTTTCAATTAACAACATAAAAGAGAAAAATATAGTAATCTCAGGAGATGCACAAAAATATTCAAGAAAATTCAACACCTATCATGATTTTTTTAAAAGTCCTTGGAAAATTAGTAATAGTAGAAAGTTTCTCAACTAGGTAAAAGTTTAGTTATGAAAATGATAGTTTAATTATGAAAACTTGAATAATTCCCTCCTTAGCTAGGAATTAAAAGTTCCCATTCTTGGGCCAGAAGAATAGCTAGCTCAGTGGTTCCGGCGCCTGCCTCGCAAGCACAAGGTCCTGAGCTCGATCCTCAGTAACAACGTACAATGCTGGGCGTGGAGACTCACGCCCACCAGCAATCAATACCACATACCACAGTGCTGGGCGTGGTGGCTCACGCCTGTCATCCCAGCACTCAGGAGGCAGAGACGGGAGGATTGCTGAGTTCGAGGCTTGCCTGGACTACATAGTGAGCTCAGAGCCAGCCTGAACTACAAAGCAAGACCCTGTCTCAAAAAAAAAAAAAAAAAAAAGAATTCCCATTCTTAGGACTTTTATTCAATATCATACTACAGGTCCTACCAATTACAGTTAGGGAAGAAAGAGACATATAAGGTAATACTGGAAAGTAAGAGATAAAGTTATTGTTGATTAAATTATAGGATTTTACACCCAGAAAATCCCATGAAAATTACAAAAATATGTCTCTAGAATTCATAAGTAAATTTAGCAAGGGTGCTACGTGCAAAACTCAATTACATTTCCACGAACTAACAACTAGATAATAAAAATGTAAATAATAGCCGGGTGTGGTGTCTCATGCCTGTAATCCCAGCACTCAGGAGGCAGAGACAGGAGGATTGCTGAGTTCAAGGCTTGCCTGGGCTACATGAGCTCAGGGCCAGCCTGAACTACAAAGCGAGACCCTGTCTCAAAAAAAAATGTAAATAATAGCATCAAAGAACGTAAAGTACTTGAGAATAAATTTAACAAGATACATACAACACACGTATGCTAAAATCCTTACCTCACACCATACACAAAATTAACTCAAGGGTGATAATATCATAAAATCTAAAAGTATTCCAACTGTAGAAGAAAAAAAATGAAAATCTTTGAACTTCAGGTTACACAGATACATTACTAAAAGCACTAACCATTAAAAAATTGATATATTTTGCTGGGCATGGTGGCTCACACTTGTAATCCCAGCACTCAGGAGGCAGAGCCAGGAGGACTGCTGAGTTCGAGGCTTGCCTGGGCTCCATACTGAGCTCAGGGCCAGCCTGAACTACAAAGTGAGACCCTGTCTCAAAAAAAAAAAAAAATCAGGAGTTTGCACTCTTTGGAAGACATTATTAAGAAAATGAAAAGAAAAGCAATACATTTACCAAGGAAAAGACTTGTAATCTGTATAACTCAAAAGAAATTAACTCAGTAAGAATAGGCAAATTATTTTAACAAACACTTCACAAAGAAGATACATGCATACCCAATAAGTATGGGAAAGGGTTCTTGGAAGCATTAATAATCACAGACATACAAGATGAGACATTATTATACACTTACTAAGTAAAATGGCCACAGGCAAGCATAGTTTGTTGCAAACTATGCAAATATGTGGATGAATTCCTATAAAGAAGCGAAACACAACACATTACATGTGGTTTCATTGCACTCATGTGTAATTCTCAGAAAGATAAATCTGATTGACTGATAAAAAACAAATCAGTGGTTTCCTGAGATTGGAGCAGGAAGAATTGGGCCAAAGTGGAACACCAGCAAACTTTTAGAAATTATGGAAATGTTCTACATCTTAACTGCTACTGTAGATACAATGTAGTGTGTGTGTGTGTGTGTGTGTGTCTTGTATCAAACATTTCAAGTGATTATTTTTATTATATATAAATTGTATATTAAAAAAGAAGCTAGTAGCCATTTTGTTGACACTAAAGGCAATATCAGCACTTACTGTTATCCAACTCTCCTCCTAAAATTTACAGTCCTATGAATACCTTTAGGTAACCAGGAGATTAAGCTATGAAGCTTTTAGTTGCATGGGCCTGACAGGGTATCACAGCTGAAGTTCACCTTGCTGCCCTCTGAGCTCTTACAGAACTTAGGTTTCATGTTCTGGCTCCCAGTGTCCAAGTTCTGGTTCCTCTGCTGGAGCCTCCACTGGGGCCAGATCTTGATTTGGCTAGGATACTCTTTTACTTAAAACTTTCCCTTCTGCTCTTTGTGAATGTAGTTAATGTGGAAAGATACATTGAAGGCCTCTGGGTAGCACGACTGTGGGAAGTGCTGGTTTTCCCATCAGTGGAAGTGGTCGAGAGACGGGCACCCACGTATGACGGAGGCTCACTGATTAAAATGGCAAGAGGGCTTCATTATGGAAGGAATAGAACATGAAGTATAGATTGTTTCGTCTTTAATTTTAATGAAGTGATTTGAACCTTAGATGATGCACAGGCCAGAGAAGTGCTCCCTCAGCCCTGACTTATATGAAAGGAAACATCTCTCCTTCCCAAAAGATTAGAAAAGTGATCTTCAAGTGAGGAAGGACAGAGGCTGCTGACCATCGGTAGAGTGGGCTTCAGCCCTAAATCTGCAGCCTGGACTAGACATCCGGAATAAGCGAGAGAGACACAGAATTTTGGACAGTCAGATAGGCAGTCTAAGGCAGGGACTTCCTAAAAGCATAGTCTCAAGTGAGACGTCTTCTGGAAAGAAAAACCAGGCGACAGCAGGGGCCCAGGTCACCCTGAGGCTGGCAGCTTCCTAGGACCACCTCTCACCCCTGGGGAGACAAGACCCCTGTCCTGCAGCTCTCGTCCTGAAGATGGAGAAAATGAACTCAGCACAAGGTAAAAAGGGCTTACAGACCCTCCTGCCAGTTCCCTTTGCTTATACTCATCATTATTACCTTAAATCTAAAGTTTACTTGTCTGTAAAATGAGGGTAATAAAAATTACAGGATCACTGTGAATATTTAATAAGATAACTCATGTGTTTCGTATAGGCCACAGCTCATAGAATGTACTCAGCAAATCTAGCTATGGTGATGGTTATGATTTCATTACGTTTTTCATCGTGAAATCGTATGTTTGGTGTTTACTCCGGAGACAAAAAGCAGAAATGAACCTTCTAACTTCTGTCCCATGCCCGTAGCGCCACCCACACACACACCCTCGAACCACTGCTGCTGCGATGACAGTCAGGGACACCGGCAGAGTTTTGTCTTCCAGGCTTCACCCGCGGCAGTTTCACATGGAATCCACGCCTCAGTCAGCCTCACTGAGGCAGAGCTGTGCCCCGGCTCGACTGAAGTGCCCCGAGGACAGACACCCGGGAACCACACCACACGAGTCTCCCCAGTCCCAAGGGCAGACCTGGCACTCCATGGGGGCTCGGCAGACAGCAGCGGAATGACCCTGGTCCCCTGACTTAGGGCAAGTCAGGTTGAAAAGAACCCGCTGGTGCCTGTCTTGCTCTTCAGTCGTGATGAAGGTTAATGTTGTGATCCTTGTGAGTAGTCCGCTGACCTGTTCACAGCAGCTGGAAGATTATGTCTTAGCTGTATGAAATTAAACAAGAAGCAATTCGTGCTTCGTGTCCCATGACTTCCCTAAGAAGGCCCTCTTACCAGTGTAATTACTTAGCGAAGGAAGCTGTGCTCTCCACCTTTAGTCAGGAATTCTGAAGGCTTTAGGAAAAAAAGAGCCTCGGGAAGTAAAACAGCAGGACTCCCGATGTTATTTATAAACTCTGCCCTAGAGCCCATTTTAGGGTCGGTAGCAGTGAATCTCAAACGCTCACCGTTTACCTCACCCCATAATTCTGGAGTGTGAGTGTAAAGGAGGGAGCGGGTAATGACATGTTGCCCCCTTCAAAGTAGCACGAGCTTTCTTTCTTAAGAGCACAGAGAGCACTTGGCAGCATCTGGGCTCTGTTCCCAGCACACCACACACACACACACACACACACACACACACATGTGGCACAGCACAGAAATGTACAAATTACAGTTTATTTCACCACAGGAACAATTAGTCAAATGCACTCTAATTATATTTTAAGAGACCACTTAGAATCGCCACTGTTTGTTCACTATAAGGATTGTTTTAAAATTTGCATTAATGATGGTCAACTATAAATAACACTGGGAATTTAGCTACATTGAAGTTCTAAATTTGCATCTCAGCTTTAGATGTTCTATGAATGGATTGCCATGAGCCAGGATCTTTCCAGAGGCACTTGCATTTAATGGATATTCCTTGAACCAATGTTTTGCTTTAAGTGAAATATATTTGCATTAAAAGCATATTCATTTCCCGAGATCCTTCGAACACATTTCTTTTCCTTTGTTTTGGAACTCACAAAGCCTTTCACATTTAGCTCATTTGTCCTCTTGCTGCATAATGATTTCTAGAAGGTTATATTTTAAATGGTTTAATATTAAAAATTGCATCTTTTTAACAGATAGTTAAAGGGGTTGAATTTCTCCACCAAGTGGGAAAATGCCAGATGACAAAGAAAAAACAAGGCTATTTGCATAAATAAAAGGAAAGCATATTAGAATAAATAAGCTAAGATTAACCTAATACTTCATCATAGTCAGCATCTAACTTTGTGCCATCTTCGAAAAGGTTTGAAAGAAGTTTTGTACACTGTGTTTCTATCCTAGTAATTCTTTCCTTGGAAGTTGATTTGGGGGAAACCTCAGTAATATTTTGTAACTTTAGCTAAATAATTCATATCTTTTTGTAACCAATTGCCTTACACGAAACCATAGGCCCATATATTTTGGGATAGATTTATGCTGTCTGACACCTAAATAAAAATAGGAAGGATCCAAAGGCTTCTATTCAGATCAATTTTATTCATTGGCCTAAGCTGCCTTTAAATCCTTGTTTTTCTGAACATGATGCATATTATTCATTAGAATTTAGGTTCTTACTGTATTTTAATGTAGCCCTTAAGATACATTTTAGGAGTATAACTTTTTATGTGTTTATCTCCTTTCATCTATAGTACAGCTCCTTGTGGCCTTGACTCTGTGGTATGCAGAAATGAAAAACAACATTTTGATCCAAACTCTCGTTCCATCCAGCGCATAATTTTACTTCCCACAGGGAACCCCAGAGGCACTTTGTGCCTGACTAGGCTACCTGCTTTGACTTCCCTCCTAAAGTTATTGAATGTACATTCACAAGATAATTTCATCGTTCTCCGTAATCCAGTACAGATAGCTTAATCACTGTTAAGTATATGCTAGAGCCTTTTAAAAGACCAGTTTTAATTCGCCTTACTTGTGAGGAGGGTGGAGGAAACATAGCATTTTATAACAGTAAGGGCCTTGACATGTTCTTAAGGCTGATTCCGACTCCAAATTATACCTGTTCTCAAGTGGATCGTCTTATACAGAAGTTATCTCTGTTGTCTCATATCCAGTTTGTTCCCTGTTCACAGCATGATGCTCCTTTAATTTCTTGGCATCTCAGCCTTTTTGATTATTAGCATAGTTTTATCAAAGTTTCTTTAATTAGATAAAATGCCCCTTTCTCATCGTCAAAGCATTTTCTTCCTTTAAATATTATAAAACCTGTGAGTTGAGTCTTATGAAAACCAGGATCTCTTTTCCCTACAGTTTATATGATCTCTTAGTAATAAACAATAGATCTTATCAAAGCCGTCGTCTTGGCGATGTGGAAATGAGACCACTGGTCAAAGGTTATCGGTTCTCCCCGTGACTTCTGTCGTTTCACTGACTGACCTCCAATACCATAATCGCTTAACAATGGCTGACCAAATCGGAGCTTCAGCTTCGGGTCACCTTGGCATTTCTGTAGTACTGACATTCAGACTTACTCAACTGCCCATCAAAGGTGAGAATCGGGTCACTAAGAGAAGTCCGTGTAGTGCTTCCTACTTGGACTGATTTCTTTGTTTCTGCTGCAGAATGGGGGGTGGGGGGTAAAGAGGCAGAGGAAAAAATGACAAGTTCAAACGTCATAGCTGCTAAATCCTGCCTTCTTGTACACAGTGACTTTATAATATCCTTGTATTTGTGGCCAGAAATGAAAAACATCTGTCTATTTGCACCTTGATGATCGGGAAGTTTTCATTTTAAACACTAGCCTAGGAAGTAACTTTAGAGGCTTTTCAGGTCCAAATATCTATCAACATTTAATGTTCTCACGTTGTATTTTGTTAAAAAGAACGTTTACTGACTTGTTTTAGTGAGCATTATTCTCTAGATACAAGGAGGACCGCAGAAGGCATTTTGAAGGAATCACACTGGCTCAGAAAGGCAAAATATTATATTGACATCAGGCCAGGAAGGAAAAGCGGGCAATAATTCTGTATAGACAAAGCAACAAACAGTAATTGGGGCTGATAGATACTAGATCATTTCTCTAGGGTGAGAAACTGAAGGTGTAAATGAGATACAAAATGTACAATAGGTATCGTGAGATAGGAAGACAACGTTCAAAGAGGAAGGGGAACTGAGAGAGGGATATAGCAAAATAAAGACGGAAAAGAAAACATTTGATGACAAAAAGGGAAAAATAGAAACAAAGTTTATACATATAGGGGGTAGAAGGGTTGAAGGGAGGACAGGGCAATGGGAAAAAATAAGAATCGAGATATATCATGTTCAGATACAAATTCTCAAATGATGAATGTGATCATAATGTACATCTAAAATGTACCAATAAACTCAATAAAGAAAAAATGAGTATGAATTAAAATCATCGCATTAGAAGTGTTAATATCAGTTTCTGTTAGAAAACGAGAGAGAATGGTAAGGAGGCACAGGTGCTTATATATGCTGTGATACATATACATATGCGACTACAGATAAAGGAGCACAGAGTCCTGTGGAGGGCTGAGGCAGATCAAGGGGGAAAGAAAGGGTACTTGGGGGTGGACAGGTATCGAGGAAGAGTCAAAGTTTATATGCACAGGGTACATCACACATATTGCACATATGTATTTTCCTCTCCCTCTACCTATTTTTACCTCTGTGTGTATTTATGTTCCCCAGCCCCCCCATGTGGGAAACATCTACTACCTACGTGGATGTCATAAACTTTATAAATGAACTCAGCGCCTAGGTTGATGACCAGTTTGCTGAGTGATCTTAATTGCTGGGATAATTGGGTAGAATCCTGGCTGGTGACTGTGACTCGCTTAACTTTTATGTGACGAAGTAGGAATAGGATTGTTCCTTTAGGCTGTGTGGGCGGGTGATGTAAAGGAAAATTTTTCTAAAGGGCAAAATAATGATATTATCCATATATAAACTGAACACGTGTCAAATACTTTATTCATTAATTACTGTAAAAATTACCAAGATATTGCCAATTCAAAGAGCATTTGGGAAAGTACAGGAATGATACAGTTTCATGTCAATCTAAGTGTCCATCAACTGATAAATGGGTAAAGAAAAGGCAGCAAAATGGAATACTAGCAAGCAATATTATAAAAACATAAGCCAACATCTTGTTATTTCTGACAGTATGGTAGAAACCGGAAGTAAAATAGGCCAGGCATAAAAAGATAAATATGCCATGAGATCGCTCAAATGTGGATATAAAAAGTTAATCTCATATACATGGAGAATGCAGTGATGGCTCCCAGACACTGGGAGAGAAGAGGGAGAAAGACGGGGATGAGGAATGTTGATCAGCGGATTCTAAGTTACACTTTGACAGGGCCAAAAAGCTTTGGGATACCACTGCACGACAGGGAGACCATAGGTTACAATTATCTCCTGTACCTCTCAAAAAGCTAGAAGGGCAATTGGATATTTTGACCGTGAACAAATGACAGGTGACTGAGGATGTAGCTATATCTCACTGGATGTAAACATTACATAGTGATACATGTATTGAAATAATGCGCATGGTGCTTATTGTTTGTACAAATTTGTGTTTTCATTTTATCTGTTAAAAGTAAAATAGAGATTGTTAAGAAAAAGAAGCATGGGGTGGCGCGTGAGCAGGGGCTCCACGTGGAATGGGTGGGAGTCCCAGGAGGACCGGCGGCGCGGCCCAGGCAGCGCTGCGCAGCTGGTGTCCGTCCTTCATCTTTGGACGATGACCCCAGGCTGCACGGGCCCACCTAGTGGATGCGCTTCGGTTTCACATTCCAACATCCACAGCCCCGTCCGTGTTCCTCCAACTCAAATCTATATCCCCTTCTCAGAAAGTTGAAATGGGGCTGGGAGGCCAGAACAGGAAGGAGAGAAAGGCCTACAAATGGCTTCCTGCTCAGAGCAAAGCAGATTTCCCAAGACAGGGCATTGAGGCAAGGTACAAGGACACCTGAGTTGGAATCTTTTTTTTCTTTTTAACCTTTTTGGTACATTATATATGCACATTATGATCACACCTAAGTTGGAATCGTGTGTGTGTGTCTGTCTCTCTCCGTCTCTGTCTCTCTTCTCTTTCTCTCTACCATGTACGACTATATTTTGCCATCAGTTAATGACACACGATGACCACTTCCTCATGGCCTCTCAGGGAGAATTAAAGGAAATCATTCCCAAAGAGCTCTAGGTGCACAAGACTTGTACAACAATTTTTTTTTTTCTTTTTGGAGACAGGGTCTCGCTTTGTAGTTCAGGCTGGCCCTGAGCTCACTATGGTGCCCAGGCAAGCCGCCGCGAACTCAGCAATCCTCTTGTCTCTGCCTCCCGAGTGCTGGGATGACAGGCGTCAGCCACCACGTCTGGCACTGTGGTATGTGGTGTTGATTTTTGGTGGGCGTGAGTCTCCACGACCAGCATTATATGTGGTTTCCGGGGATCGAACTCAGGTCCTTGCGCTTGCGAGGCAGGCGCCAGAACCACTGAGCTAACCCTCCGGGCCATTGTACAACAATTTTTATGACTCTTGTTATTCCCCATAATTCTTGTTATTCCCCACCATCTCCCTATAGCCCTGATTAGTCTTTTTACTGGTATATGTCTGCAATACATAAGATTTACATTTGTTTCGGGGACATGTTACATATATATTTTTACATATATATTATTTTACATATATATGAATATATTTACATATATATATATATGTTTTACCCCCCACACCTTTTCCCATCCCCTTTGCTGCATACCTTCCCTATCTCCAGAAAGTCTGCCTCCCTGTACCAATTAGTCTTACTGCTGCCATATAATAATTTCACCTTGTGGAAAGAAGACGAACCTGAGAGTTCACCAGGTGCATCGGTGTTGACCTAAAGTATGTAATCACGACTATCCCAGCAGTTGGCAAGTTTTCCAAAGAGAAAGAAGATTGTTAGACCTATTACCACATGTGAAATGTTAACTAGAAGTTTTGACGTTCTTGGATAGACGGACAGTTTAGAAACTACAATTGTAAGACTTTCAATGGCATTTTGATTGTGGATTCTTCTCTCTTCCTGCCTTTCTTTTGATTTCCCTTTCTTTTTCCTTCTGTTTATGAATCGTTTTCTCTTCTGGGGAATTATAGGTTAGGAAGCTGTTAATTAACTATTCCTGATTCTAATTTTCAGTAAGATTTAGTAGGGTTTAAACTACCCCCCTTGAAAAGAGAGATTGCATGTCTTCAAATTCCATGAATTGATTTTCTAATTGTTTTGGTAATGATATTTTTCCTTCACCTGATAATGTTGCTGAAAAACATAACTGTAATTAAATTTTAAATGTATTTTTAGCACTTTATGGATTCTAGGGAGACTAAATCTTCTTGCAGGGAATATGTTAAGAACATAACATCCTTCTGTAACCCCATAATTATTATGATCAGGGGACTGTCTGTAATATATTCCATTGCAATTAAATTGCATAACGCAGAAAGCTGCAGATCTGCCTGTAACGGAGCAATGGGCTCCCACAGCCGCCTTCCCAGGGCTGCTCCCTTCACGCAGCACAGCAGCGGCCAGGATGTGCCCGGCAACAGCAGACTGAGCTTGAACTTTCAAAGCTCCCAAATGTTTCTCAGAAACGGAGCACAGGTTGCTTCATTTTGGTACACTAGAACCCAGCGGTTCCACATGAATGAGTCAAAGGGCTACGCGAGTCCGTGTTTGCCCACCCGCTTCTTCGGCTGGCATCCGGGTTTGTTCTGACAACCTCAGAGGCCGCAGCCAGGACCACGTTCTCCCTGTGAAGACTGAAGTCCACTGTGAACGGTGTGGGGCAGCCCAGGGGTTTCTCGCTGTGCTCCTCGGCTGGTCGTCGCCCAGCTGCACGGCTGGGAAGTATTTTCTGTGAAGTGTGTTTGTAAAAAAAAAAAAAAAAAACTGATAGAGGGAGGGGAGAAGGGCTGAGGGAGTGGGGAGAAGGAAAAGCAGCCCAGATCAGGGGCAAGGCAGGGTCATGTAGAATAGACCTCATGGTCCGTATGCTCTGTCATTAAAGATAATCATCACACTTTGAGTCATTAAATCAAAATTGTAAATCCCTCAAGTTATAGTTCATTGATTAGGAAGCTGTGGCTATTCTGAGTCATCCTTATTGAATATCCAGTGGCTTCAAAAGCTACTGAGTGTCTCAATCCTCACAAGAATCTTTTTGCTTTTTTTGGACAGGATCTCGCTTTGTAGTTCAGGCTGGCCCTCAGCTCACTATGCAGCCCAGGCAAACCTGGAACTCAGCAATCCTCCTGCCTCTGCCTCCCGAGTGCTGAGATTACAGGCGTGAGCCACCACGCCCGGCACTGTGGTGTGTGGTATTGATTGCTGGTGGGCGTGAGTCTCCACGCCCAGCATTGTATGTGGTTACTGGGATCAAACTCAGGAGTTTGAGTTTGCGAGGCAGGCACCAGAACCACTGAGCTAAATCTCCGGCCCCTCCCAAGCATCTTAAAAACAAAAGGTATACGCCCTTGCACACCCAGTTATTAAGCCTTGCTTCTAAATCCGTGTTTTCTCACCTCCATCTCCCTGCTCAGCTGACGATGAAGGGTATGTCTTCATGTCCTTAGAGTGCAAGCCTCCTCTGAAAATAATTCCCTCATGGAAAGCTGCCCTAATAATGCTGTACTTTGTTTCAAGGGAGAATATTGGCCTTCAGAGCAGGTTGCTTCTAAAAGGCCTTTTATGAATTCCTGTTCAGTGCTCATATACCTGTCAAACGACACTGCACAGTGTATCCCTGGAGATCATTAACACGTCCCCGCCCTGGCACCTAGGGCTCTCAGAAACCGAAATGGAGGCGCCCCCTCTGCGCTGGCCTCTCGGATCCATAGTTGTCGCTGATAAGAAGACGTCCCTTTGGACCTGGAGACCAGCCCGCCTCCCAGACCCCTGCTTCTCAGCGTCCGCCCTGGACGAGGAGGGTCTTCAGAAGCAGTTCAACTCCGCTGACTGTCCTCAGGGACTTGGATGCTCACTGAGGAAATACTTTCCTTAAGTCCCGGATTCTGAAGGAGGCAGCCAAACGCCCGCCACCTGGCACTCAGATTCCTCCAGCCTGAGACAGAGGGGATTTTGGAGTCCTAAACAGAACATGGAAAAATATTGCTTTTCCTCTATTTTTTCAGTATGGTAGTTGGAGTGCTTTGCTGTGAGCCACCATGTCAATCCTTTAAGAAGCTCTGAATGGGAGGAAACAGCCTTGCATGAGCCACACTGGGCTGGAATGAAATGTCCCTTCCTGTTTCCTCAGATCCAAATTCCGCGCGTCCTCCACGCACCCTCCGTGACTTCCGTTCTCCGAACATCTTTACTCTGCCCTTCGTCTGCGCGTGAGTCCGACATTCACTCGGGGCCTCTGGGGTCTCGAGAGAGCGCCCGCCGGCGGCGCAGTCCGAAGTGTCAGGCTTCCTGTTCAAATGCCCCGGCCACACTCAGAGACGGCTCCTTGCTGAGTGCGCCGAGCCCGTGGCATAAAGAAACTTCCGGTTTTCGGGCGAACCGCTGGCCTTGCCACAGGAAAGTGTGGCTGCCTTTGTCAACACGCCTCTCTGAATTTCAGAGGCTGGGATGCCGCGGTCCGACCCGGGCCCCCTACCCCGCGCCCCCTCTCCCGCAGCTGCCTCCTCCCCCCGCGGTGGACCCCCGGCCCTTCCTCCCCGTGCTCCGGGCCGGCCGCTGGGGGGAGCTGCAGGCGCCCCGCCTTCCTTCCCGTGATCTGTGCGGGGCTTCGCGTCTAACCGCGTCAGCCTCTTTTCACTCTTGCGTTGTGGACCTTCCGCAGCTGAGGTCCCTTAAGCCTGGCATTAATTAGCCTGAGTTAGCCCCACATCCCCCAAGTGAGCGTCACACGTTCGCTTGACCTGGAATGCCTCTGCCTCCATCCACTGACATCTTCAATATCCGTGCTGGCCGTTCTTGCACCACAGTGTGCCAGGGTGTTCTCTTTTACCGTGATGTGTCCTTCTTCATCTTTCCCTACCATCCGTGCCCCTGGAGGTGAACTTCATTAACAAGTCCTCTTGGCCCCTGGCTTATGATTAAATTTGGCTAAGGAGGTCCCAGAAGGATGTGTGGAGGCAGTGGCTCGAGGCAGCACCCTGACTTCTGCAAAGAGCCATAGCTCCTCCCTACACCTGCTATACTGCAACTACAGCTGTTTCCCCAGGTTCGAAGAAGGTGTGGAGCCCCTCCCCCCTCCCTCCCCCGTCCT
>PVIC010001164.1:9312-97211 GCA_004025085.1 Thryonomys swinderianus
AAAAAAAAAAAAAAAAAAAAACATTAGTGATTTTTGTTTCATTTAGCCAATCAACAACTATTTTTTGAGAGATATATGATAAGATTCCTAAATGTAAAGTCAATTCAGAATTAAATAAGAAATTATATTGTTATCCTTAATGTTAAAATATTGATTTTTCTACCACCCTATCACCACTCAGAATTTTGCACTGAATGTAGTGACTAGGTGAAAAAAAGATTTTAAAAAAACAGCCAAATTAAGAAGAAAGATTTTATATATGTAATCTTAAGGAATCGAAGAATATTTGTAGAATAAGTGAGTTCATCAAGGTTTCAGGATTCAAGGTGAATAATCAAAAATAAAACATACTTCTGCTGGGTGTGTTGGCTCACGCCTGTAATCCCAGCACTCAGGATGCAGAGGCAAGAGGAATGCTGAGTTCAAGACTCGCCTGGACTACAGAGTGAGCTCAGGGCCAGCTTGAACTACAAAGTGAGACCCTGTCTGAAAAAACAAACAAAAAAATAATAGGACATTTCTGTGTAACAGAAACGATTTGAAATAAATATAGAAAATAATACCACTTATAATTTATGATTTTAGTTTTAAGAGGAATCTACTATTCAACTAACTTATTAAAGGCTGATTTAATTAGTAAAAACTGATTTCTAAAATAGCAATTCATACTGATTACTGGGTAGATACAATATTCCAGAAGATTTAAAATACTCTGTTGAGGGCCGGAGATTTAGCTCAGTGGTTCCAGCGCCTGCCTCGCAAGCGCAAGATCCTGAGTTTGATCCCCAGTAACCACACACAATGCTGGGCATGGTGACTCATGCCCACCAGCAATCGATACCACATACCACAGTGCTAGGCATGGTGACTCATGCCTATAATCCCAGCATTTGGGAGGCAGAGGCAGGAGGATTGCTGAGTTTGAGGCTTGCCTGGGCTACATAGTGAGCTCAGGGCCTGAACTACAAAGTGAGAAGCCCTGTCTCGAAAAAATAAAATACTCTGTTGAACTGTTTTACCATAATATGTTATCAAATATTTTAGTCACAAAATTGGAAGTAAAAATAGAAATTATAAAGGCTGATTTATCTTTACTAAAAAGAGAATAGGCCTAAAAAGACAGAAATATGTGATACATTAAATTGTATCATGAGTTTACAAGCATAGATATAGATATTTTAGTTTTTTGAGACAAGGTCTCAGTTTACAGTTCAGGCTGGCTCTGAATTGTAACCATTGAGCTAAATCCCTGGCTCAACAAGCATACATTTTTTATTAAGTCAAGGGCCTCTCTTATTTAAAAGAGGTTAGTTCTTTGGCAAAGCTTAATGTACCTATGGATATTCTTTAGATTCTTTAAGTAATTGTAGTTCTCCTAAGCAAGAAACAAAGTAAAGAATGTCACAGAAAAACTGGCTTCCTAATGATCATTAAATATGTTAGCTGAAATAAAAAGTAGCTTTCATGTCAGCAAATAAAATAATATTATATTTCATTTTGAATACGGATGTAAATAGATTGTGGGTATTCCTTAGCATTATTTATCTAATAATTATCTATAAACTGAACTTCTTCAGTTAGTTACTATGCAGCTCATTTCATCATTCTGTCCTGATGAAAAGGGAATGGGTGTTTTCCATGTCCGCATCAGTACAGTTATTGTAGTGTGCTGATGCCTCACCTCTTGGCAAATTAAAGGAAGCCACTATTCATCTCCTTATTAATCAACCTTGAGACTGCTGAAGGTCCAACAGGGTCCATAGAGCTGACAGCACATAATCAGCATGAACAGTGCTTGATCCCTGATTTTTGAAATTCCTGTGATCATCACTGCTACCATCATTAAGGACTGTACAAGAAGAATAAATAAACAGCAGAAATGGTAAATTGCTGAATCTTTTTCTTCTCTGTATCCTATATATAATTAGTATATGTATACATGTATATTTTATTTAGACACAACTAATCTTTTGAAGCCATTAATTTCTCAATAGATTAAAGAATATCTATTGTTTCTCAAAAAAATTAAGTTCTGTTCCAGGAATTTCCAAGAGAGGTAGAAGCAGGAAAATGTTATGTCTGTTGGTTCATTATAGTAAGTTTTTTCAGAAATTGAAGTGAGAAAACTGCTTCCATATTTTGCCCCTAGATTTTCTCTCTTTGGATTTGTTCTTTCACTTTGCTGCCAGCTGTATTTTTAAAGATAGATACAACTATGTCTTTTTTCTGCTTAAATTTTTTCTTTGGCCTCAGGCTGCAAATACAGTGAAGAGTATCAGACCTTTTATGGTCTGGTCTCCCGTGGACTTGGTGGCCTTACTGCTAAGTCTTCCTTCACCTCACCACAGGACTTGCATTGCTCTCACTGTGCCATACTCTGACTCATCGCCCCAATTCTACCCTCTCGAGCCAGCACAAGCATTCTAAAGCTAAGCACTGCTAGGACCATCTAGTTGTGCTATTTAACTTAAAGCAGATTGCCTTCATCATCTTATTCTGCATTTCCCAGAGTCTTTTTCTCACTCTACCACACATCCCTCCTCTCTGAACCAAATTAATTTTCAGACAACTAATGTTTCTTTGCTCTTTAAAATTTTACCTTGGACAACTGTTTCCACCTAAAAGAATTCAACCTGCCTCATCCTTATTCTTACAGTCACTATTTTTTGAAAACGGTCTTTAAGTATCCATTCTGACAGCCCTTCTCCTAGATGTGGCCATCACCCTGAACGATGATAGAGCAAAACTTTTTTTTCTTTTCACCCATCAGATCATTGTGTCATGTCTGCTCTGCATCAGGAATCATGACACCTCCTTTGACATGGCTACAAAGAAAGCATTAGCACAGCACAAGATTTTTAACAGCAAAAATTATGTCTTCTTTTTTAACCTTGTAAAATAGGTCTTTATATGTTGGACTTTGGCTTGTCCTCTCCAGCTGGCTTTGGTCGTTACTTTTCTTTTATTACTATATGTGCTTTAATTATTCCTTAAAAGTAGATGCACTTATTTTATAGACTAAAAAATGAATTTCAATGTAATTTATCCCAGACCACACAGACCATTTAATTTCAATAGCAAGTTTCATACTCTAGCCTAATTTCAAAGGATAAATATACAAATAAATAAACAACACATACTCTCACACAGTGGCAATAATGTCACAAATTGATCATTCATTTATAAGTTACCAATATGATTCTTAAGACTTATTAGCAATAGACACATGGCTCTGTATTTACATTCACTTGTCCTTCAGCCTGTAGATAATTAAAATATGACCACCAAGAGCAACAAGGAACTCTTGACAAGGCTTCTACCTATAAGGAAAAGTAAGAATCCTGCTCTCATTAAAATTTTAAGCCTCTGAAATTTATTTACATATTAGCCACATTTCCATCATTAAACAAAATACTGAACACCCTCAACTTAAGGAAGAAAGATTTATTTTGGTTAACAGACTTTAGAAGGTCAAATTAGCTGACTCCAAAACAGAAATAGCTTTGTAGAAGGACATGGCAGAGGAACACCATGGTAGCCAGAAAGCTGTGAGAGAGGGAAAGGGACCAGTTGGAAACTAGAATATACCCTACCAGGTCAGGCCCCAGTGCCCACCTCTGACCAGGCTCCACCTCCTCATAGCACATTTAACTAAGGAATATAGTGCCTCAGTGATGCAAACATGTTCCAAATATAACGTTCTACCCCTGGCCCCCTAAAGTCCAGTGTCCATCTCATTGTGCCAAATATATCTGATTCATTTCTAAAAGTCACTAAAGTTCTAACAATTTCAGCATTGCTGATAAGCCAAACTCCACAATATCGTCTGAGACTTAAGACAAGCTCACACATGTGAGCCTCTGTAAAAATTAAAAGTATATACAGTATGCGTGCCCATTCCAAAAAGGAAAAATGAGGAATAGACAGGAAGCACACAAATGGATTAAATCCTGTAGCTGCATATCCAGCATCTATGGCAGAATGTAGTAAGGTATGAGCATTGCTGGGTGTAGTCTACATGACTTCTCACTTAATCTGCTTTATTCATTGCATCTTTCTTCAGCAGATGGTCTGTGCTCCTGGCATCTCTAACTTTATGAGGTCTCCAGCACGTATTTGTCTTTACTTTTGCAGCTTCATGCAGTCTCCCTCAGGGGCCTATTGCACATCTTTTCTTTCAAAATCTGTGTGGAGGCCTCCATGAATCTCAACTCTTGTGTTCTGTACAGCGGAAAAACTTGCATCATATGGTGACTCCAACAAGACCATGGTTGTCCAGGCCTCAGAGTCCCTCAATGGCTGAAATTGAGATATACTTCACTCTGTGGCCCCAAATGAACAGGACACCACTGGGTTCTCTTTTTAAAGCAAGGTCTTTCAAAAGTTTTTACCCTTTTACTCTCTTGAGCCTTTGAAGAGTGTCCAATTCTTGAGATGGTTCTAAACCATTTTGTCTGTTGTCCTCATGCAAAATACTTGGTCTCTTAAATATTCATCCTTTCAGCAGCCACACTTTTCTTTGCTCCAAAATTGCAGGTGCTTTCATCCTGCAAATCTGGTATCTTTTCCATATCTTTTTGTTCTGCCTTTTGCTCTTGATTTTACTTTGGCTCTAACTAAAAGAACACATATCCTGAACATGAGTATAGGAATTTGTCTATTTCATCAAGATCTTCCAATTTGTCAGAGTACAGTATTACTTCTATTCAACATAATATTCAAAATATTAACTAGACCAATCAGGCAATACAATGAAATAAAATGGATACATAAAGGAAAGGAAGGACTCAAATTATTATCATTTGCAGATGACTCAATACATAGAAGACCTAAAGATTTCCATCAAAGAACTCGTAGAATTAATAACCAACTTCAGCAACATAGCAGGATAGAATATCAGCACACAAACATCAGTGGCATTTCTGTAGACAAATAATGAACTCAATGAGAAAGAAATTATGCAAACAATACACTCACAGTACTATGAAGAAAATTTTCATGCCTCAATTTAATCGAACAAAGGGATTGAAAGATCCCAAGAAAAACTTCAGTACTCTGAAAAAAAGAGATTGAAAAGACATTAGAAAATGGAAAAATGAGGGAGGTTTGGGCCTTCACAGCATGACCTGAATGCAGCAGCTCCGCCCCCTGCGTCTTGGACTTGCTGGCCTGAAGGGGATGGTTCCATCGTGGCATCTGTGCAGAAATGACTACAGAAAGAACTGTTGACTTTCTGAAATGATTCATGTCCTGGGATGACTTTAAATGATAAGAGTGTTCAAAATTCAGTCACACAGTAAATTGCAGACATGGAAGGTACATCAGGTACCATATATGAAGGGGAAATTTTTCAGTTTCTATTTAAATTTAATAGTCTATATCCTTTTGACTCTCCTCAGGTCATGTTTACTGGTTAGTAATCTCTTTGTTATTGTAATGAGTGGTTAGTAATGCAATGATTAGTAAACCAATCCATTACTGTTTAGTAATCTGTTCATCCTCATGTTTAGAGCAATGTTCCATCTGTTTATCCTTCTAACAGAAGACTGGTCCCCAGTGCTCACAGTCCAGTCAGTTTGCTTAAAATTAGTAACATGCTTTCCAGCTCCAAAGAAAAGAGATGAACACCAGATAATTCTTTCTGATTGCAAACATGTAAGAAGAATCCAAAGAAAACAAAATGGTGGTACCATGATGATACTTGTTGATGCCACTGTTATCATCCTCCTAGCAGAAGACAGTCCTACTGAGAAAATGAGCACATTAACCATTCAGTCTTTGCACTTTATCCTTTGACTGGCAGTGACCTATAGGCAATGAAGACTACTTCCTTTTACTGCATTTTTACTCATGTGCATTCTGAGTGCATGTTGATTGCTGGTTCAGTCCATGCCACTGACATGCTTTTATTAGTCATACAGTATTAATGAAAGTGTCAGGAAATGTCAAGTATAACTCCATTTTTAATTTTGTTAAGCTTTTGTTAAAGTTCCAGCTCCTCGTGTATTGTGCAATAATAATGATTTCCTTGGTTGATTCGGTTTGGCTGTTGCCAGCACTGGGCATTGTAAAAGGAAAAATTTCCAAAAGTTTAACTTCTGCCACTGAAGGATTAATGCCAAATAGGGTCTATAAGATGAATTTGCTGATTACAGTTGGATTATAATTAAAGTGAGGGATCCAGACTTACTTTGAAAGCCATCCCAATTACTTATATTAGGATTCTATGCACTGTGACCCTACGGTTAACAGCATAAATTAATGCGCATCTTTAACAGACTATAATGGAAGATCATTGTGTATTTATTTGTTCATATCTACTGTCAAATTGTTTTGACATGGAAAGTTTCCAATGACATTGATAGAGAGGTACAGTATGTTAATCCTATGGCAGAGATAAATTCATTTGTTGTTATAGTTCCTCAATCTCTGAAGTAAAGGTGTGAATAATATAGGGTATGAATGGCTTAATCAAGGCTTTACTTTGGAAGTAAGAAAAATGTCAGTGATAATTAAATTGCTTCAGTCCATCATTTGGGCTTGTTCTTTTTACATTAAAGATTTTTTCCAAGTAAAGTACAATATGTTACTTCTTGCTAGCCTGAATCAGCATGAGCCCTACTACCTAAATGCTATTTAATTTATTTATGTTTGAAAATTCATAAATATTTTTGTTTGCAATCTTGCATTTTGCTATGTTTTAAATCAAGTTTGAATGTTACGGTACTTTAACTGAAAAACTCCTGTCAAGTTTTTTTCTTGTAAATTTTCTTTACTTGTATCATCTTGTCCTTCACTCCTATACCCTAAAATAAGAACTACATTTTTGATAGAGACTTAATGTTTAAAAAAAAAGAAAGAAAATAGAAAAATGTCCCCTACTTCTGGATGGGCAAAACCAATACTTTCCAAAAGCCCATACTCCTAAAACTGTTATACAAATTCCATACAATCCCAATCAAAATATAAACACCATTCTTCACAGCTCCAGAGAACACAATTCTAAAATTCATATGCAAAAGCAAGCTTGGTCAACAAGAGTCAAGCGGGATACAGCATAATAATTAATGTCAATCTGCACTGCAGAGTAACAGTGATAAATTGACATAGTACTGGCACAAAATAGATATATGGGTCAAAGGAACAGAACAGAGAATACAGAAGGATCCACAGGCACATTCAGATATTTGATCTTTGAAAAAGGAGTCAAAAGCATGCACGGAGAAAAAGCAAGCCCATTGAACAAGTAATGCTGGGAAAACTGGATAACTGTTTGCAGAAGTTTGAAATCACATATTTCTTCATGTGCTAACCTAAAATCAAAATGTATCAAATATCTAAATATTAAAAGAGAAATATTGAATCTACTGGAAAATAAAATAGGTGAAACACTTCAAGTGATAGGTTTGGGAAAGAATTTTCTAAACAGAACTCCCAATTGTACCAGAAATGTCAACCAGAATAAAAAACTGAAATGTTATCAAATTGAAAAGCTTCTGCGCAATAAAGAAATCAGTTATGTAGACACAACCTACTAAAGAATAAGGGGAAAATTTCCAGATATTTCTCTGACAGAAGACTAATAATATCTAGAGTAAAAAGAACTCAAAAAATAGTCAACATGACATAAAAGATCCGATCAAAAAATGGGCAAATGAAATGAACAGGTACTTCTAAGAAGATGCATACTGCTACATCTTGCTACTCTACCGAAAGTCCTAGAAACATCTCATGACAGCAATACATGCATACCAATGTTCACAGCAGCAAAATTCATAACAACTAAATCCTGGAAACAAGGCTGTATGCTCATCAGCAGCTAAATTTATTTTTAAAAATACGTATTTATAGGTAATAGAATACAACTCAGATATAAAGAATAAGTTGGAGACATTTGTACAAATGGATGCACTTGGAAAATGTAACTTTGAGTAAAATAAACAATACATACAATTTTAAATATATATGGTAGCTCTCACTTGAGTAAAGCAACGTATAAAAACAAAGAACATAATAGATTGTAAATGTGAAGGGCTCAGGAAAGTTTAGGAGAGAGAATAAGAAAAAGGAATACTTAAGATATACCATATACAGGCACTTAAGAACCTCAAAGAATTTAAACATTGTATATCATAAACATGAGCTAAAAATAATAAAAACAATAAGAAAAGGGGAAAGATGAATGAGAGTGGGAAGTAGGGAGGTTGATGGGAAAGGGATGGGAATTTAAAAAGAAACCAGCTGGGGCCAGAGATTTAGCTCAATGGTTCCTGCGCCTGCCTAGCAAGCACAAGGTCTCTGGTTTAATTCCCAGTAATCACATATAACAATACCGGGCATGATGACTCAGATTCAGCAGCAATCAGTACCACATACCACAATGCCTGGCATGGTGGCTCATGCCTGTAATTCCAGCACTCAAGAAGCAGAGGCAGGAGGATTGCTGAGTTCCAGGCTTGCCTGGGCTACATAGTGAGATCAGGGCCAGCCTGAACTACAAAGCAAAACCTTGTCTCAAAAAAAAAAAAAAAAAAAAAAAAAAAACAGCTGATGATGTACATGTACCTACTTCACAGGCTAAATGTAAACTTCATGCACTGGAAACAAGTATGAATAAAATGAAATAATTTTTAAAGTACATATGTTAAGCCATTTCTTTACAATCTAATTTGTAAGAAGATAATAAAAGAGAATTTTCCTATTCTATTTTCCTTTCTTATTTGAATCAGAACTATCTTAATATAACAACTTGTTAACCTGAGAAACACAGCAGAAATGTTATCTGAATTAGGTCAGACTCAAAGGATAGGCATTGACTAAATATTGATACTCTAATGGATTTATAGAATTACCTAAATTGTCATTAGGATAGCAGATATTTATAAATATTTTTCCCATAGTATATATGACTACAAATAGAAATTAAAAGGAAAATAAAATTGGTAATTAATTTGAAAAGGTAATTAACCATTGTGAAATGCAAACAACATAGTAACCCATTTCAAGAAGTAGAGATCATCCCTCTGCTCACCCTGACCTCTGGGTCACTATTTCCTTGGTTATTTAGCCACCAATTCCCCCTGACTATGATGTAGCCAATTTTATTACCATGTTGCCCTAGAACATTGAGTTCCACAATATTCTCTGGATACAAACTGACCCTAAATAGCCACCAAAGCAACTGTTTCCAAGGAAACAGCTTTGCTGGCTAGATCTTATCAACTTTCTATATGAAATTTTAAGAAAATGTATGAACGGGGAAGTACTGCCTATGCTCAGACACAGCTGAAATTAACTAAGTCACCCACCATTCATTCAATCATTACTGAAAGAAGTTTATCATCAGACAATGGTAACTCTTTTTCTTTTACCTTCAGTGTTGCAACAGGGCGAGTTGCTATTTATCAGACTGATTTCACATCATAGGTTATTTCTGAAGGTTGCAGTTTTGCCTGTGTCTTGCCACTGTGGTTAATGGCATGAAAGAAGGCTTGGCAGACCTCCTATTTAACCCACAATTGAAAGAAAATAATAATGTCATCAATTAGCAACTAATACAAAAGTTGAATTACTGTGGCCTTTAGAAATCATGGAAGTTATTTGGCTGCCTATGGGTTTGTCCTATACTACAGTCAAAAAAATGTTCTACTGACACCTTAGTAGCTAAATGTTGATGAATAGGGTTTTTTTTTGTTTTTTTTTCTGTTTCTAAAACACAAATTTGCTTTCTGACATCTGCTTTACTTAGAATGCTATTGATGATCTGTCAAGTTAGCTGGCACATAATAGGAATTAAATATGTATGTGTTTAGTGAATTAATAATCACCATTAATTATTGAAAGTAAACAAGATGTACTAAATACTTTAGTGTTACCATTTTCATTTTGTAAGTAGGAAATTAAGTTAAAAAGTTACAGGTGGGAGTCAAAGTCTAGATTTGCTTTATCTTGTATGAATCCGCTAGTGCTAACATATGGATAATTTATAAAATTCAAAACATTTCTTTATGTAAGAATATACAGGAGCAAAAGGTAAAATATGCAAATTGAAACATCAGTTCTTGCAGTTAGAATTTGGCCCAAGTATGTATTTACTTAAAAAGTTACTCCACCGAGCCTCAGCTTTCTTGTTTATAAGGTTAATAATAGGAACTGCTTCATAACTTTTTATGAAGACTAAACTAGACAAATTACCTATGCAACATGCTTAGCACAGTATCTGACACACAGTAAACCAGCTTCAGAATGTTTTTAGTACGTGTACCTGGACATCTCACCAAAAATTTTGCTTAGTTGCCAAATGACTGATTTGTTTCTTCTTGAACAAACAAATAGTAATATTATGTATGAGCTAGGAAGAAAATCTTCTTAATTATTAAATCAATTAAATAAAACAAAAACAAAAATTCTGACAGCATGACCAAAATGAGTAGCACTAAGTCTTCACTGCTTACTGCTGTCATGTCAGGTTACCAGTGATCAGTTTCTACCACAAAAAGGAAGAAAGACAGAAAGCAGAAGCACAAACAGACAGGAAGAAAGCAAGCGAGAGAGAGAGAGAGAGAGAGAAGGAAAGAAATGAAAGGAAAGAAAGAAAGAAAAAGAAAGAAAGAAAGAAAGAAAGAAAGAAAGAAAGAAAGAAAGAAAGAAAGAAAGAAAGAAAGAAAGAAAGAAAGAAAGAGAGAGAGAGAGAGAGAGAGAGAGAGAAAGAGAGAGAGAGAGAGAGAAAGAAAGAAAGAAAGAAAGAAAGAAAGAAAGAAAGAAAGAAAGAAAGAAAGAAAGAAAGAAAGAAAGGGAGAGAGAAAGAAAGGGAGAGAGAAAGAAAGAGAAAGAGGGAGGGAGGAAGGAATGAACGAATGAACAACAACAGCAGATAAAGACAGAGAAAGAGATAAAAGAGAGAATAGAGAAGTGAAAGAGAATTTCTTTGCAGAATTTTTGAAACCTTGGTTATTACATCTAGACCGACCCAAAGATTAACACCTCTTCCCTCTCACCTTTCTCAAATCCCAGCTGGTGGAATCTACCTTTTTTTCTGACCACCCAGGAGCCTTCAGAATGTTTATCCTCTCTGGCTCAGATCACCAGCTCTCTGCTTATAAACCACTTTGTGATTAAACCAAAATGCTTTCCAATAGTCTAACCTATCGCAGAGTCAGGATGCCATTGTCTCTTGATGTCACCTTCACATAATGCACAGCCTTACATACCCATATCACAGCGCAGCGAGACGTTATGTCACACCCTTGTAATACGAGTACTTGGGGAGACTGAGACAGGAATATCACTAGCTCAAGCCCAGCCTAGGTACATTAGAGGCGTAGGGACACACTGTCTATGAAATTTTAAAAAAAAGAAAATTTACAAAGGGCTAAGGATGTTACGCTGAGTGTGAAGGACTTGTGATCCACCCCTAGTTCACAAAACAGTATATAAGTAAAATAAGAAAAAATAAGAAAGAATATACATATTCTCAAAAGAAAAAGTATATACATTTCAAAGGCAGGAGATTGATGTCATCATACTTATCCCTACCTCCTCCTTTATACTTCATAGAATACATTGAAAGCCACTTAAGAACTATTTGAGTTGAGCTGAAATGATATGATTTATGTTCTCTTAGCATATGCTGGATTTTGAGTAACCAAAATTAATAGCTAAAGTAATCAAGTCTATTTCTTGCCTCCTTCTAGCTACTGTTTATTAGAATTCTAGTTAAATGTGTGTATTGCTTATTGACCTGTGTTAATATTAAAAAGATGAAATGTATACTGATGAACTAAAATTAACAATATTTCATATTGATTTTACAGGGATTCAAGGATATTTCTCTCGAGAGATTCATACATGGTGGCGCCAATGTGACAGGGTTCCAGCTGGTAGACTTTAATACACCCATGGTAACCAAACTAATGGATCGCTGGAAGAAACTGGATCAAAGAGAGTATCCAGGATCTGAGACCCCACCAAAGGTATTTGCTTTTTTGAATCTCATATACTTCTTGTATTTTTAAGTTGTAAGGTAGAATGTTCATTATCAGATTCTTGCTGCATTTTTTTCAGAGATAGTCTAGTACAGGAAAGCAGAATTTTGTCATGTTACTGAACTCAATTGGAACCTAATGATTTCTAAACTTTTATATTCAAGAGCAGAGTTATTCACATTAACTCACTGAGTTCACTATTTTTATCACTTTATATATGAACTTACTTTGTCCTTTGTACTCTTCATAACACTTGAGTGTGAATTTCTTCCCAAAGATCTAACATAATTCTTTGTAGACTGTTTCACACCAATAAACTTCTTTGGGGACAGAAAGCAGCCATGACTCATCCTGTAGTCCCTGTGATTACTTACCATAGTCTAAGCACATTTTTCAAGGAACTCTCAGGTATGATATAAAGTTTCATCCTCAAAACAACTGGAGTAGACAATTGCATTATTTGATTTTATTCTATCTTATGTTCCATAACTGAAGAATAGGCTTCACTTTCCCATAAATCTGTATGTAGGAAAATTCAAGTTCACCTCCTTTCTTTTTAAAGTCCATATTCTTTCTACTGTACTGTGATATTGTCCATCTCTATGTCAACCTATGAAGTTTGGGAAACAGAACTCATTCTACTAATACTCTTCATTGGGCAGAGCATGTAATTGCTATAGGCTTAAATCTACTTTTTTCCTTCCTTTCAGATCAAATGTTTATTTAAGAGAAATTTTCTTGGTGATACCTAGAAGTCGTATATACATAAGCATTGTTTCCTGGACTGTAACACAATAAGGAACATGAACAAGAATGATAGTCATTGAGGCCTGGAGGGTTAGCTCAGTGGTTCCGGCGCCTGCCTCGCAAGCGCAAGGTCCTGAGTTCAATCCCCGGTAACCACATACAGTGCTGGGCGTGGTGACTCACGCCCACCAGCAATCAACCAGCAATCAGCATCACATACCACAGTGCCGGGTGTGGTGGCTCACGCCTGTCATACCAGCACTCTGGAGGCAGAGACAGGAGGATTGCTGAGTTTGAGGCTTGCCTGGGCTACATAGTGAGCTCAGAGCTAGCCTGAACTACAAAGCGAGACCCTGTCTCAAAAAAAAAAAAGAATGATAGTCATTGAAAAGCTAGGACCTATTTTAAGTATTGCTTCTTTCTATTGGTCCCATGACCTGTCCAACTCTGGGCTTCTACTGGTCTGGCTGAATATTTCCTTCACTCTGCAGCCCTCTATGTGACACCTACTCTTTTTTTCTAGTGCACTTATTTCACAAAAAATGCATGGACTTTAAAACACAGCAAATGCACTTCTATTTTTATGTCATCTCTTCTCAGCTTCTCTTTCCCAACTGAAAAAGCAACCATGCTTATCCTTTTCCCTCTCTTGAACCTGAAGTACTAGAACTGAATTTTCTTTTGCCTTTGTTGTCAGCAACTTTCAGTTTATTGCTTGTTTTTATTTTCCTGCTTTACCCAAAGACAACTTGATGCTTTTCACTGCTTAAAGATGTGTGAGTTCAGGCAGGAGAGAAAGTTATTCATTTTTAGGGTAGCACTGCGGTTACCATTTTATCTTCCTCTGGCTACTCCATCTCAGTTGAAATTAGGCATGCCTTTCTCTAGACCTTTCTATCATCTTCAGAAGGAATAAATAACAGGTCTCTTAATTGAAAAAAAAAACCTTCCAATACAACCTTCAGAGTTTGGTTCTCTACTACTGGAAGGCTCTTTGTTGGAATTTATACAGTATTCCTTATTTTATGTATATCCATGTTTTAGTTTTATTTCCTGGAATGTTCTTTGCTCTGTGTTATGGCCATTGCTTATCTTCTAAGGCTGGTAATTTCAAATGAGCTTTCTGTATTTGCAAGAAGAAAATCAAGGAGAGTATCCCTCCTTTTGCAGAGCAAATCCTACCCATTCTTTAGGTGTTAAAAAATATCAGTCACATGAAATTCACCATGTAGAACTCCTGAAAGAGATAACACAGTTGACACTCTGCCATGTTTTAAGAAAATTGTGCCATGTTTCCCAAGTGTGTACTAATTTTCTAATAAATCTATTCAAACTCTGTCAGAGGTGGTTCCTTGTTCTTTTCATTTTAGCTTATACAAATGACTCAGTTTTTCCTTTGTGGCACTCTTACCTGGAAAACGTTTTTCTGGAGGCTTTCTGTTCCCAAAGTGAATCACAGAGCGGTCACTGAAAAGTGGAGGACTTCACATCTCCACTTTGATTCTAGATTATATGAAATCTTAAAAGAAACGACTCAACCTTCTGATCACCCTTACTAAACATACCATTAGGTTGTCACTAAACCATTGGATTGTCCAGGCCTGGGCTCAAACTTTCAATTCCTCTTGCTCAGCTGTGCTGAATGCTGGGCTGACAGGTGTGAAAGCATGGTGAAAGCATGCTCAGTCCCAGAGTAGGTGTTATTTATGATAACCTATTCTAATAACAATAAACAATCTCACTAATTTTCTAGGAGACTAAGCAAAGACCCACACTTTTAGAATATATAAATTAATCAGGAACCCTGCTAGGCACTTTGGAGTGGAAAACAGTGAAGAAAACCCAGTCTTCCTCAGGCCTCAGCACTATAGTGAAGGAGAAGAAAAAGTGAATAAGGCCACACTTAGCAATTTGTTTGTAGACCTTTTTATGGTTGGATACAACACAAAGTCTGCACCTGAAATGTTGTTGACCTAATTGATAGGAGTTGTTTATTGGAATCTCTATTCTTGGAGTGATTTCTCCTTTTAAAATTATGGGGGTAATATTTGGCATACATCTTTGGATTCAAGCAAGAGCAGAAATTTCTAAAGCCAGTGTCAATTAATTATCAGTAATTTAACTGTAATTCATGCAAGATGGTGCTTTTGGCATAAACCCACAGAACCTCATGCTTACTCCTAGATCAGATCAATATTTAGCATTATTTTCACTTCCGTTTGATTAGTACACTTCTGCTCTGACTTACGATGGTGTCCTGGTGATGGCTGAAACTTTCCGAAGTCTTAGAAGGCAGAAAATTGACATTTCAAGGAGAGGAAATGCTGGGGACTGTCTGGCAAATCCAGCTGCTCCGTGGGGCCAAGGGATTGACATGGAAAGGACCCTGAAACAGGTAACTCCCTCGTTAAGTTCTGCTTTTTAGTCTTAAGTGGAATGTTTAGGGAAATAGTTTTTCTGAGCGTCATCACATATTACATTTGCCATTTTGATAAATCAAGCCATAGTCATTGCTGAGGTGAATAGAACTGTATAGTGAACCAAATATGGGGTAAAATTGTGATATTAATGTCTTAAAGCAGAGCTACACTAACAACCCCAAATTCTGGTGCTAAAAACAATGTAAGAGCTTTGCTCACTACATGCGAACTAGAGTAGCAAGTGTCCCCAGGTCACTCTCACCCCCCAAGGACAAGAGTGTCAGAGCAGCTGCCATCTTAAATGCTGCTCAGATGCCCAGTGATAATCCAATAAATGACGTTATCATCCTCGGGTGGTTTCCCCTAGTAGGGAAAAGTGAGACTCCCCTCAGTGAAGCGGCAAGTGAATACATGTGTGGGTTTTTTTTTTTCCTTCACAGGTTCGAATTCAGGGGCTGACAGGAAATGTTCAGTTTGACCATTATGGACGTAGAGTCAATTACACAATGGATGTGTTTGAGCTAAAGAGCACAGGCCCTAGAAAGGTGAGCCACTGTCAAACAGAAAAATAGGAAATTTTTGGCCAAGCATGGTGGTACAAACTTTTAATCCCAGTGCTCAGGAAGCTCAGGTGGGAGGACCACTATGAATTCCATCTGGACTATATGGTGAGTTCAAGGCTATCCTGAACTACATAATGAGACCTCATCTCAGGGCAGGGGGGCGTGGGGAGAAAGAGAAAAGAAAGCTGGCTTGCCCTTGACATTTTTAAGGGCTTACAGGGTCAAGTAGTTCTCTACATTTTTAAAATATGATTTATTTACAAATAGTACTGACTTGATTATCTGTACTGATAAATCCTGGTATCATGTAATTTGATATTCTATAGTGTGCTGAAGCTCTACTGTCTAATTTATATACCATGTATAACCTTTATTCACAATGGAAGCAAGAATACTAATACTTTTAATGGATGGGCCTCTTCAGAGCAGACTGGAGGTTCATAGGGTAAATCAGTAGATTAATCCAAATGAGCAAAGAAGAAAGCACACGAGGTTATGAAACTCATTATTAGTCTGAGAAGGAGAAAATACCTCTGTTAATCAGGATTCTGGATCCAAAATTTAAACGTTGGAAAGTAAGTCTCTGGGTCATAAGATGTGACTAAACATTGTCAGCAGTCTTCCAAAAAGTACATTATACCATGGAACCTTATAACATCCCCCGTCCCAATAATTTGTTATAAATTAACACATAGGATCATTAATTTTTCTGTTCTCTAAAATTAACAAGGCTATCAAAGAAAGAGATTTTCAAGTTAGCCTTATTGAAAAATTTTTTCAACATTTGGCTGTTTAAAAAGTCTTTCCAAAATATAACTTCTTACTTTAATGTAATAATAGTATCTACAATTTATGAAATTACTACTCTGTTCAAAGCTCTGAACGAAGTGCCTCATCTAATCTAATGTAATCTATAACTTGAATATTATATCTATTTTCAAAAGAGAAAATTACAACCCAAGCATTTGTGATTACTTGTCTAAAGCTTGTGTCTGGGAAACAAATATTTGAATTCAGATATGTCTGATCCTAAAACCCATGCACTTTGTTCCCTGCCTAAGTAGCCCACGCTCCTGAGAAGTTTTTCTTTTCTAGTAGAGCACAGTGTATGTTCCATGTGCCAGTTATGGAGAAGATACACAGAATCTCTAATAGGAAGAGAGTTCTCCTTCAGCGGGAAGAAAACGCATTAGAAAAGGCCAGAAGGAGGAGGTAGAATTTAAAGGTAGCCATGTAGCTAGAGTTTCAGTAGGAAGAAACAACAACCAGAAGAAGGGATTAGAGAAAGCACAGGGAAGGTCAAGACTGGAAAGTGATGAACACTTCGAAGTTGTGTCTCGCTGAGTTCTGTCACGTGAATGTATGGCGCTGCCAACAAAACCCTCTTCATCTTGTCAGCTGCACAGTAGCACTGCCCTGTGTGGAGGCTGATCCACAGCCCGCTGGCAGGGGCCTGTTCCAGGGGAGACAGGGCAGGACACGGATGGCAGCTGAGGAGAACCAAGCTGCACCACCTTCACAGGCTTCTCTTAAGGAAATTTCCAGAAGCAAGAGAAGAGGGCCGCACTTCCTGAAAAGGACCGCACTAAGCTCTGTGCCAGAACCCACTTTACCTGCTCGGTCAGCGCACTGCCAGCAACAGGAAGGGAAGACACTCATTCAAGCAAAGTCCCTCTGCTAGCTGTGGAGCAGACGGAATCCGCCATGAGCTCTTAAAAATACTGGCTAATGGATGGGCAGGAGGTACCACTCCTCTGCCACATTCCAATCTTGCACAACTATCTGTTTAACTATCTGTTTAATTTAACTTTTTAAATTCAAAGCCCCATGTTTACACATCAGTAAATATAAAGAGTCAAATGTTTCTATATAAAAGAAGGAATAATGAAGAAAAGAAGCAGGTGGTAACTAACTATTGTACCTAGCAGGCTATTTATGGTACTGAATCTTTTTAATCTTTATTGAATTTGATGGTAACAAAATTAAGATTTTTCGAGGAGAATTTTAAAGAGTAAGTTGGGAGAGTAATGAGCAATATATCTTCATGCCCAGCTGACCTTTATCAAAGACTTAAAAGAAATATGAAGGTAAAATGGTGTAGACTCATCCGTCTTCGTTTTCTTTGAGCATCCTGTTGGGAATATTAAACTTAAAAATAAGCTACCATGAGAGACAGTATGCTGGAGAAGTATGCCTGAGAACTAGCAATTGTTCTCGTACGCTGAACACTTGCCAGCAAGAGAGCCATCTTTGAAATAGATTAGAAAGTCAACCCTTCCCACTGTCTGACTTTTATAACTAAGTCTTACTGAGTGCGGGATGCAAAGATCTTTCTGAAGTCCAGACTCCCAGCAATGTAGAGTGACCCCCATGGCTTCAGATAGAATGCTTTGGGGCTAGACCTGGATGTCTTCATAAGTTCTTAATTAGAAACAATTCATTTACTTCGAAGCAGGTTATACACCAGGGACTGTCATGGAAAATAGATGAGCGATTTTACATTCAATCCTCATGGCAACGACAGAGCAAGATACACACTTGTTCTCATTTTATAGAAAAGTAATTTTCAGACACACTAAGTATCCTCTTAGATACTAGAAAGCTTTGGAGATGAAAAGGAAACCAAAACTCCAGTAGCTCCAAAGCCCACTCTGGACTGGGCTGCAGTGAACGCCAGCCCCCCTGCGTATAAGATCCCCATTTAGAATGCTGTGGCAATTAAGCCAGATTTTTCAGGACAGTTTCAGAAAAACAACTCTATGAACCAGCTTTGATATAACAAGGCTCCTTATAGTCCCCCAATCCCAACCTCAAATCTATTTTATAATCCAAGTCAATCACAAATATAGATACCTACACACACAATTTATCCTGGTAATATTTGTGAAACATTCATCCTTTTTTTGAGACAAGGTCTCTCTTTTTAGCCCAGGCAAGCCTGGAATTCAGCAATCCTCCTGCCTCTGCCTCCCCAGTTCTGGGATTACAGGCGTGAGCCACCACACCCAGGGAAAAATTTATTTTTAAGAACCCAAACAAGATGAATATTTTTCTAAGATCCTTTGCCACATTAGTGATCAAAATGCTTTTATATTTTTGCTATATAAAACCACCATAATCGGCTTGTGTCTCTAGGAAAAACAAAACATGTTTTCTTTAATACATTAAATAAAATAAAAAAGAGAAAAATATCTAATAAAATATAAAAAATTGAGAAAAACTGAAGAGAAAATTTCATCTCACATGAGATTCTAAATCAAAGCTTCAGTAGCCTTTTCATTAGGAAATGACACTATCATGAACTGTTTTTCCAATAAATCTGCACTTCCATGATCTGTCATAGATTTGACCCAAACTGCAAAAAGATGGTTTTGTTTTTCACAACAATTCCATGTAAATATAAACCAAGAAGAGAATTTAGTGGTTTTTATCATTTTCTAGCACTTTTGGATCATTGTTTTTTTTAGAGTGGTCCCTCTGTACACATACAGCTAAAATGATAATGTCAAAATTTTGCCAATTCTGAGGACTCTCCAAAATATGTCCCAAACCTGAGATTTTTTGTTGTTGTTGTTGTCAGACTAATTAATAAAGAAAAACTCTTTTGCCTAAAAGTAGACTGCTAAGGTCTGCAGAGTTGCTACACATCAATAAAGTGCTAAACTGTAGAACCTATTTTCATATCGTATAATTGTCATATGGGAAGGAGAATCAGCAGGAAGCATTTGAGGCAAAGGAATCTCCAAGCTATTCTTGTTTTTAAATTAAATTTTTTCACAGAATTACTGAACAAAAGTCAGCTAGAAATAAATATTTTTGAATAATAGAAAACAGTTGCTGAATTTATATATACACCATAATTTAGGATCAAACCAAGAAGTACTGTAAGGCATACAAGTGAAAATTATTTCTCCTCATCTATCCTGCTATTGACTTTTATATTCAAAACTTGTGAATAATATAGTGATTTTTTGGCATATTAATGTTTATTTTAATATGTTTATAAATATTAACACAGTAGATGTGACACTTAGAGAAGGCAGCAGAGACTTCCAAAACATAGTAGAACAAATAGTGAATACAGCACTAAACAAATGCACACCTTCTATGGGGACATGAGCTTTACCAACAGCATTAAGGAACTAAAAAAGAAGTTGAGTAAGCATTAAATGAACACTCATTTTGGGAAGCTGTTTTCCACAGGAGCAGCTTGTAACCATGCTGGTGTCTTACAGGTCTGAGTTTTTAATTCTAGTCCCAGGAGAGTGTGACTTCATACAATTCATCTCACCTTCTAAAGTCGATCCTCATAACTAAAATATAGATAAAAAGAACACCAACCCCCTACAACTGATACGTGTGCTGAAATTAAGGTGCCAATAATGGCACTGAATAGAGCATCTGCCTGAGAGCAAGCGTACAGCGTGTGGTGGTCATTATTGTCATTTCAGGGTTTGCATAACTCCGAGAGTTCTAAACTTCTAGTAAGACCTCACTGCAGTCTCCTCCTTCTTACTGTACTTAAGTATTTAATTTACATTAATGGGAAATCATTCACTTCTAAATGTTAAAATAATATGACGATTTAAAGTTAAAATATTATTTAAAACATTTAAAACATATTTATTAGTTAAAACATATTTAAAAACAAGCTTTGAAAATAAAAAGTGTTTATTAATATTTATCTCGGAAGTAGGTAACATTTTATAAAAGGCCTTGCTATCAAGGGATTAGGTTACACAAACCAAGAACCATTTCTATAATGCGTCAAAAATACACAAGCTTCTTTTGTTTCAAAGTACTCTGTATAAATCTGGGTCCTCTCTTTATAGCATAACTTGTAGTTTTACTAATAAAGTCATAAAATTAATTTAGAAGTACTCCATCTCACTGGGAGAAAGGAAAAGCATAAATGATGTTCCATCTGTATCCACATTCCTTTTGGAACCACCCTTTTCCAGTGTCTTGGCTGCTGCATGGTTTGCTAAATATATAATCAGGTACAATCTTTTAACACTAATAGAACAACAAGAGCAATTTTTTAAACTTCCACTTTTTAATTTCCTTTTTAAATTTGTTCTGATTGCTTATTTATTTATATTACTAATTCCAAGTAGATTGAGAGTATACTCTCCTAAAATATGTTTTCAAGTATTTTTTGTGTTCGGCAGGTTGGTTACTGGAATGATATGGATAAATTAGTCTTGATTCAAGATGTCCCCACTCTCGGCAATGACACAGCAGCTATTGAGAACAGAACAGTGGTTGTAACCACAATTATGGTAAGTTTTGGTGTGTGCTTTATGGTGTTCCGTTTTGTCCACAGACAATTTTAACTCCCTGGCTATGGCGAACAAGGAGGGTGAAAGCTGAATCTTAGAAGTGGCATAAATGCTGTGATCCACCAGTCTGTTAAGGTTGTGAATAGGTCTGTGCTGAGCTTTGAGTACACTCAGTACTTGTACTGCTTTACCTGTTACTGCATTGTTCTTGGAAAATGCTTAAAAATCGAGACTGTCAAACTCTAGATGGAAATGTATGAAATACTGAGACCCAAATACAAAACCTAAACATGAAAAAGGTCAACATTCAGTTGCAAAAATATCTAGTAGTAAACACATTATTTTTGTTACTATGCTTTTTAAAAGTTAATGTAATAATAGTATATAAAATTACAATTTTTCAGGTAGTTCAATCACCCAGTAATTTGCATTGTCTGTTTATAATGTGGAGATTTTAATGGGCATGTTTTATAAAATTGGATGCTTTAGAAATTAATTTTGCTTTATAATTATTTTTAATGTGAAAATGTTTTTTTGCACTGATTATTTTTCTCATTGACCAGTGAGAAATTCACGTGTAATTTACTGGACTTCTAGTCATTAAGGAAATTGTGATTGCTTCATTTGATTATATTATAAAATGAAAAATCCTCCAAATTTTAAGGCTGCTTCTTCGGAAGTTCTCATGAAACTATCTTTTAAATAATACAAAATCTTATATTTTTTTCTCTTCTGAAGTCAAATATGCCCTTTAGAATCCAGTGCTAGTCAAAGGAGATCAACAATTGGTGACCTTTTTATCTAATTTAAAGTTATATATCCTCAGCTTATTGTCATTTTAAGCAAAGCATATTATTATTTATGAAAGCACTTGCTCTAAATACAATGAAAATATTTATGTAATTTAGTTTTTAGCTTACACATTTTTCATTTTTAGCTTTAGGTTTTCAGTAATGTCAAGTTGTTTCTAAAATTCACATTGAATTCAAAGCATGCAAATACCAGAGAGAAGTTTTCATGTTACAGTTAGTTTCATCTGTATTGGATCACCATTTAGCAATTTAATGTAATTGGACAAGACCTGATTGGAAGTTTATAATTTTAAGATGCAAAGCAAGCAACAGCAGTGTTTGTGTAAACCTAATTGTGTAATGTTTGCATGGGACTTGAAAGCAATATATATATCTATATATATATTTCTTTTCCTAAAAAAAAGACACAGTTATGGAAATTCATACTTCAGTACAGTCCTCCTCTTTTCAGCCTGTGATGAAGAATCCAATTTTAAGAAATTGATCAAGAAAGAAAAGAGTTCCACGCTGTTCGACCATTCCTAACTAAGGCTCGAGTGTTGTTCTCCTGTATAGTAAATTTAAGCTTATTTTTCATGTGGAATTCTTCTTGGATGACCAACTCTGGACTACCAGAAAACAAATTTTTAAAAAATTATCTGTGACTTTTCTGAGGTACTAGAGCAAAAGAAGAAATAATCTTCATCTTTCTCAAGGAAAATAGATGTTGAAAAAGAATCTCTTAGTGATTCTAACAAATGAATACTGTGAAATGAGGTCATTGTACACACGACATAGAATTATATCACTCCTATTTGCCAGGGTAGATTTTCTAAAAGTAGAAACCTATGAATCTGTGCTTGTTTTCTAAATATATACAATTGTTTTCCTTAGAAATTTTTGAAATTTTGCCTGTTTTTTTGTGAAATAAAATGTATTAATGTACACTATAGATAGAATGTAGAAAACCTCCTTTCCATCCCTGTTATTAATGGGTTTGGATATATTCTTAAAACTGAAATATATAATTAATTTTGCAAGCATGGCTAGTTTTCAGGAAGCATGCTATCAAAACACAAGTGAAAATGATTGCAAAATCCAACTGTTTCCTATAGATATATGAAGACTATTCTGTAAAATTATATGATGTTTGATTGATGCCATCTATATTTTTGCTATCAAAGAAGTGTAATACTAGTATCTGTCTTTTTGAATAAAAGTGTAATCTTCATATCAATAGTACCTCTGGTATTTGCAACTGCGTAATGGTTCGGTAATTCAAAAAGATACACTAAAATTTTTCCCCTGAAAATGTTCTTTGCCTTTGCTTTGTTTGAAAATGGTAGCCTAGTGCCTATGACAGTTCCATCACCTCATTCATTTTGAAAGAAATATGATTCCTTGGAGATGAATGAGATATGGACACCTGCATGTAATAATCCCCCAGTTTAAATGAAAACACCCAACACAGATGGAGTTGGCTAGACACTGTACCATGTGCGATATAAATGCCTAGATGCAGAGTAAAGCTGAGAATGAGTACTGGAAGTCAACCATTTTTTTTTGAAACTTGATATGGTGTTGCTGTTTTTTTGTCTTTCCTTTGTGTATGCTGTTATTTCTGTCAATACACTGTAATTATACCTGCTATTATTAAATAAAATTGATTGAGAACTTCAGTTATTCATTCATAAATATTTATTGAGCGTCTGCTGTATGTGAGGCATAGTTAGAGCTCCTGGGGTTACATCAGTGAAAACAAGAGACAAAAATCCAGCATTCAGGGAATTTTCATCTTAGTGAGAGTTAGTAGATTAGAAACATAATTCATACTTATAACTGTTCTCTTTCTTAAATAAAATGGAATGTTTGTAGATCATTTAAAATTTATTTTTCTTACAAGAGTGCTGTGCAATTATAATGATGGATATTTTTCTGAGTGAGGCATACTAAATACAAATAACTCAGTGGAAAATAAAATTGACAATGCATAATCTTTATCTCAGTGACTAAAAATCTTATAAAATCTATGATGTACATGACACTGTAACCATACTGGTTTAACTTTCTGCATTCAAAGTAATAATTTTTGTAAACAACTTAAGGAAACTGGATTTATGCCACTTGGTTAGCTTACGTGCAGCAGTGGAGAGAAAGACCATTTATAGTAGAATCTCAGGGAAGAAAAGGTAGTGATCTCCTCTGCAATCTTGCTTTTTTTTTTTGACCATTCAACTCAATAGAAAAAGATACTGTAGTGGTATTTCAGATAAGCCCTTTCCCCTCAAAGCTTTCCTAATGAAGTTAAATGCTCTTTATGATCCATTATTCACCCAAGAGAATATTTCTTATCAGCTTATAAATATAGTAATCCTTTGGGAAAAATTTCTATAAACTCAAATCTATTCACTACAGCATCAGAATTATTTTACAAATCTAAACAGTTTTACTTAACCCATTTGATCTTTCCAGAAATAACTTTTTATAATTTCTATGAGTTATCTGATGTTTTGTGGATACACAATACATATATACAAGTGCAGTATAATATTCTCCTCATGTGTATTTATGTACATTATGTACATTTGTATGTATTTATGCATATGTGTACTCATACATTCTTATATATAATATAGACACATATATAATATAGACACATTTAATATAGACACTTGAATATAAAATATATAAAATTAAGATAAATTTATAAAATTAATATAAGTTAATTTTCTTTCTTATACCAAATGTTAATTCCTCACTTTCACATTTACTTCTGACAAAAGGACTTATAACTCAGTTTGCTTCAAGATATCTTATTTTGGCTAATCTTAAAATCATAAAACCATTAAATTCATTTTCTCCAAATTAAATAATAACATTAGAATTTCAATTTTAAAGAATTTTATCCATAGAATAAATTAACTACATTCTTTAACATTTTTTGGAGAAAATCAAATAGCCAATGAGGAAACAAAGATTGCTACAATTCATTTTATTATTTTGATTGCTTTAATAGTATTTGTAAAGGTTGTGATGTTTAGAAAATCTTGAAACCTTTCTAATGAGTTTCTTTCAATATTTTGTTTTGCTAAATACAATTAATATTTAAAATGTCAGCAGGAAATTATATTCTATTGATGAAAAATCATCCAAATTCATTTTCTTAAGTCCTAATGTAGCTACTTTAGACAGAGAGTGATTTCTTTTCTAAAGTAATGGAGCAGATGTAGGACACCTTGTATTATTAAAATTGTTCTAAACTCATTATCACTAAGAAGTAATGCATGTAAAATACTTTCAGAAGAATTATTGTTCTACAGAGCACAGTAGTTGATAGCAGGGAAAGATTACATTCCTAAGAAAGAAGGTGTCATATTTCACTACTCTGATCCTTCTGTTCTTATCCACAACCAAACACTAGGGACTCCATAAGCTTACTGTGCCAAATGCCCCCCCCATCCCCTTAATGTTTTGCAAACATCCACTTGCTTTATTATATTGAGAAGTTCTGATACTTTGTTCGTTCATAGTAAACCTGTAACTCCGTATTAAATCTCCCCAGTAGCAGCGCTGAAACCGCCCCATGCAGACTGCTTGTCAGCTTCAGGACAGGGCCAATGAGACAGAGCGCTGAGGGCTCTGCCACCGCTTCGGATTGGACATGAAAGAAAAGCAAAATGCGGCACATTCAAAACAGGGGGACAGAGCTGAGTAGCCGTGACGGCCATTGTGCAGGAAAAGCCTAACCTTTCTCTCCCTGAGAGAGTGACCATCTTGTTTCTCTTGTGCTGCGTACACCACTAGCACATCTGAACCTTTGTGGCACTGGTCGTGCAAACAGGCTGGCTAAATTTCTAACCTACTTCTTCAGGAAACTGAAGGTTTTTCTGGCTTTGTTGAATGTGCCTGGTAGGAAAACAGGGCAAAGAACTCATGGGCTCTAGCCATACAAAAGAAAAAAGTATTTAAAAAAAGAAAGAAGACACTAAATAAATATTTTTCTCATATATACATATGCCTGTTTCAGAAGAGATGAGCTAGTATTTTCTAATAGTTTCATTTTAAAAATCTAAATCAGGGGCCCTGAGATTTAGCTTAGTGGTATCGGCGCCTGCCTCGCAAGCACAAGGTCCTGAGTTCGATTCCCGGTAACCACATACAATGCTGGGCGTGGTGACTCACGCCCACCAGCCATCAATACCACATACCACAGTGCCAGGCGTGGTGGCTCAGGCCTGCCATCCCAGCACTCGGGAGGCAGAGGCAGGAGGATTGCTGAGTTCGAGGCTTGCCTGGGCTACATAGTGAGCTCAGGGCCAGACTGGACTACAAAGCTAGACCTTGTCTCAAAAAAAAAAATCTGTATCAGAAGTTCTAATGTGATTTAGCAATCATATTCCTATTAAGAAGCACTGATAGACCAGGATGTCTGTATACTTATTGAACGCTTTTAAAATGCCATACACCATGAGAATAAGTGTTTGATCTGTGTTTGCTCTCAAAAGATCTTATGAAGAAGTTCATTGGCTAAAGATACAGGAATAAATTTCTGTTGTTCCCTCTTTTGTTAAGTCACATGAGATCTCAAAAGATCAGTTGCACATATTTTGATGTTGCTATAAGAGCACCAATAGTTTCCAAATATTTCAAAACAGAGGCTGAACTTTCACCTTAAGGAGAGTTAGTCCAATTGGTTGTTTTCTCTGTGAAAAGGAACAATTACTTTCTCTTGCAGTCTTAATTTTCATCTGAAAATTGGGATATTTCTACTTCAATGCATCAAGGTGTAAAGTAACTCAGAGGGCATTATTTAAAACTTTACCGTTATGCAGGACACAGCATTAAGTAAGAACTATTAGTATTTCTTTCTATCAAATTGTATTACTGGTCCTCACCATTCATATTCCTTTAATTGTATTGTAGAGAATTTGCAGTGACTTTGGCCACAATAGAAGGGACATTTTAAAACACATTTGTATCCCCATCTTCCAACAAACTTCCTGACATACAGTGGGTGTTTAATGATTGTCTGATTAAACATAACAAGTATTTAATTAAGTAAACTTTCAGTATATTATGAAGAGAAAATTCAGCAAATGAAATTATTTGCGAGTTAGAGAAACTTCTATACCTAAGTTCATGTGGCAGCATATTTAGGTAAGGGGTAAAACTCATAAATGTTCAAATATTCAGATGCTGTAGAGTTGACTTGCACTTTTAGTATCTAATGAGACTTAACCATCCAAATTAAAATGAACCATAAGCTTGTTGTGGATGGCAACTGTACATATTTTAGAAATTATAGCATATATAGCAGATATGTTTTTGAATTTATAGCATATTTTAGAATTAACAATGCTTTACAGCAACTCATCCATCTTCATAATCACATTTATAAATTGTAAAACCTGGTAAATTTACAAAATGTTTTCCATGGACTAATAATTTTCATCTGGAAAAGAGAGAGTTGTCTTTGTCTTATAGGAGGTAGAGAAACATTCTTTAACCAAGTCGAGTATGAGAATATCTACCAAATTCAAATAAGTGGGAACCTCAGGTCACGTGGTCATCCCAGTTATGGGCAGGATCTAAGGAAGCAGTGCAAAGAGTCCTGGACAATTCAGCACTGTAGCATTATTTAGGCCTTCTCCATGAGAAAATGGAATGGTGTGCAATTTACACATTTTATTCAGTTTTTTAAAAATGGGCTCTGCATTTACAAGTACTTAAAATAAAATCATAATTATGGTTACACTAATTAGTGTAGGACTTCTGTCATATGATACAAAGTAAATCATTCTAATTTAGAATTCCAAAAACAAGTTCGACTTCCCCAATTATGAATTTTCTAGGGAAAAATAAAGATTACTAGACATAATTACTAGCCAAACATGTAGTGTACACCTATAATCCCAGCACTGGGGAGGCCGAAGCAGGAAGATCATTGCATGTTTGAGCAGCCTGGCTACCTAGTAAGTTCAAGGCCAGTCTGAGTTACACAATGAGACTCTGTCACAAAAAAAAAAAAAAGAAATGAGAGAGAGAAAAGAAGAAGAAATTACTAAATGAAGGGTACAGTACAATTTTATAAAGTGCAAGTACATTATGCCAATAATACTGTGTCCAAAAGTGGTTGGTCTTTCTCTGAAAAATGAAGGAAAATACTGAGTTCTTACACTATGGCACACTTACCAGACTTTATCATTTTCAAAGTTAAATGCACTTTTGTTAACAAGTCTCTTTAATTAAGGTCTTTACGTGATTTGACTTAGGAATGGGGGAAGGCTGGGTTTCAAGTAAAAACTCTCCTATAGTTACTGGCCATTTGTAATTGATTTCATTTTATAAGGATATTCATGATAATTCTTCATTTTATTTTCTGACTTACTTGCTTAGACAACCAAATGGGATATCACAACTGGAGAGACACTGTTAGCTTCCATTAGGGACATGTTTTAAATAGACATCATGAAGCACAATTAATGCCAAAAAGACTGAACAATATTAGCAAAACAAATTTATATGATTTTTAAAGCTATTAATTTATTTCTGTTTTGAACAGTTGTACAGAAATGAGTGTTGTTGCTGAAGCTGAACATTAGGGAATAGAGAAAATTGTGTAGACCTTTTCCTAAAAGACACAGTGAAATGTGGCTAAAAAAAGATGCAGAATATGGAGATATTTGATCTTGAATATGTCTTGTATTATATAAAATTGAATATCAAATACTTTTTAATTTCATAGGGTATTTTGAGAAGATTAATTTAAATGTCAAAGAAAATAATTTATGCTTCCCTAGAAAATTACTAATGGACATTTTTCCCATTACAGTCTGTTACCTAATTATTACTCAATTTTAAATTATTTTAAATGTTTTGCTTTCAATGTCCAACACAGAACAATTTAATATACCTCTAATGTACTTTAATTTATATATATTTTATTATTAGCTTCTAGCCACATAAAATCATATGTGTAATAATAAATAGACCCTTTTCTCACATTTTGAAACTGTAAAGTTACACAAAGACTTTGAAATGTTTTATAATTTCTCCTTTACAGTTCTACTTCTCTCATTATAGGAATCCCCATATGTTATGTACAAGAAAAATCATGAAATGTTTGAAGGAAATGATAAGTACGAAGGATACTGTGTAGATTTGGCATCTGAGATTGCAAAACATATTGGTATCAAGTATAAAATTGCCATTGTCCCTGATGGAAAATACGGAGCAAGGGACGCAGACACAAAAATCTGGAATGGGATGGTAGGAGAACTTGTTTATGGGGTAAGCAAATCAATTTATTGAAAAAATCTACTTAAATAACCATGAAACCTTTTTTCACTTGAGCTCATGTCAATTTTTAAATGACTTTTACTGTGTTTATCCCATTTATATCTATGGTATTCAGATATTTCCCTACCTCCTTGAAAATATAATTCCTAAACAATGAAACTAATATTTAATAACTTCAAAATCAGCAAGGGGGTAAAAATTCAGAATATGCTGTCTGACTTAAAAAACAAATAAAAACATAGACTTTAGGGTTTGTGCCAACTGCTCTCTTAAGCTTGATGTTGCTGCACCATAAAACTGCTATTTGATCATTGTAAGAATGGATTTCTTTCAACAGTGTGATACTGGTTATTATTTTAGCTAGTTATTATATTCCTGTTGTTTGGAAATATTCATAAAATATCTTTTAAGTAATTGGCATCACTATACTTCTTTAGCTTATATAAAATAGTCATTGATAATTCAAAACACTGTGACAGTTCTGCAGAACACAGTATGTTTACACTCTGTGCAGCGCCCTCATTTTTCATACTTGCATACAGAGCAGAACACAAGAGCTAGAAACTGGCCTCCCAGAAAGCACGCCGTGCCCTCCCGAGTGCGCCAGGTACAGAGTGTACATGGATGGCCGGGAGCAGACAGAGAGCTGGCATCCCTGCCTGAATGCACAAGAGCAGGGCTGCTCTCTCAAGCTACCACGGCAGTGTCAAAATGAAACTGGCATTTAGCCAATGCTAGCGATGATACGCTATTTTAAAAGTTCAGAATCCGAGCGGGTAGCTCACAGTAAGCTCCACTGGTCCGGCGACTGATAAAAGTACTGTATACTTGAAATATGTTCTGAAATTTCCTGAAAGCCAGTTCATATTCCACAGATTTCACTTTCAAGCCATACTCTGAATAATCCTCTTGAGGCCCCTGTGAAATGAGGAATGACACAGAGAGTCACGCTTCCCCAGGGAAGAGTAAAGAGAGGATTTAGAACCAATCTGACATCCACAGAGGACTCACTTTCCAGAACCCCACCGCCAGCCACTAGTTTCATGGTCCTGCAGTCTGCTTGTCAGACCGGGAACCAAGGAACATTTTCTGCGTGGTACACTACAGGGGCTAACGCCTGAGCAGCAGAGGAGATTGCTTGACATTGCCAAGTTACCAGTTTTATATCCATAAGAAAGACTTGCTGGCTGCTCTGGCGACCCTAGATGAGGGAAGAATATGTAGTTTTATAAAAACTAAAAATAAAAAGGAAAAACATCCATTAGCACAACATTCACTGACAGTTTTGTACTGCTTTAAGTTCCAAAGAACAAAGGTTCCCCACATCCATCTGTTCTTTGGCTAATATTTTAAGCCAACAGAAAGCAATTTTAGACATGGACAATATCTAAGTTTGTTTATCAGTTCAGGTTGTGTATCCCTTATCTGAAGTACACTGGAATAGAAGAATTTCAGAACTGGAAATTTTTTTCAGATTTGAGGATATGTACACATACATTATCAGATATCTTGGGACTAGACCCAATCTAAACAAAATTTATTCCTGTTTCTCACACTTTTTATACTTATCTTGAAGGTAATTACATAAAACATTTTAAAATGATGTTTTGCAAGAAGCAAAGTTCTGTCCTTTGAACTGTTTTGATTGTAATTAATCACAAGTCAGGAATGGAATTTTCCACTGGCAGCATCATTTCAGTGATCAAAATCTCAGGTTTTGGAGCATTTGGAATTTTAGGGATGTTCCATCTGTACAATAACTCAGTGCCTTAAGAAAGTGCTATTACATATTTTGTCTAAAAAATCATTCTTGATTTTTTTTTTTCTTTTTGAGACGGAGTCTCGCGTTGTAGTTCAGGCTGGCCCTGAGCTCACAATGGTGCCCAGGCAAGCCGCCGTGAACTCAGCAATCCTCCTGTCCCTGCCTCCCGAGTGCTGAGATTACAGGCGTGAGCCACCACGTCCGGCATTGTGGTATGCGGTATTGATTGTTGGTGGGTGTGTCTCCACGCCCAGCATTATATGTGGTTACCGGGGATCAAACTCAGGTCCTTGCGCTTGCGAGGCAGGTGCCAGAACCACTGAGCTAACCCTCCGGCCCATTCTTGAATTATTTATACAGTCCTTACTCTCTGAGCATCCCAGGTCCAGCCCTTTACAATTAACAAATACATATCAGTTTTATATATATAAATATATGTATATATATATATAGTTATTGATAACATCAGAATACTTCTTCAGTCAGTCTGTTTGAAAACTCCAATCTTCAGTTGTCTGCATTTGTTCCCAAGAAAATCTTCTATGTCTCACACTTTCACCAGATTTGGTACTTTGCTCTGGTGTCCACAAAGTCTGTACAAGCTGCTCAGTTTTTTCTTTCCTACCACTAACGCATACATGAATTCCCAGTTTCTTTGGTCTTTAAATAAAACTCACTTTATTTTCTAATTCTGAACAAACCCAGGTGATTAATTTTGAACCCACTTTAATGACTAACTTCAAATCTATTGCTTTTTTACTTACTCTGCAAGTTTTGCTACTATAATTGTTATAAATAGGTTGTGAACATCACCAAATAGAAACACAAAGGCTCAGAACCTCTTACATTCTGAGGTTCCTTTTGTAGCAACTCTGCACTACAATGTTTATTTCCCATCAGGCTTTGCTGTTCCATAGCTTTTTCTTGGTTTCCTCCTCTTCCTCCTCCCCCTCTTGCTCCTCTTCCTCCTCTTCTTTTCTTTTAATGGGTGTTTGTGTCTTATTCCAAGAGAGTTTTTCTTAAGGCACACTGCGTCACTCTCTACCACAGACAAACCTACAGTACTTGTGAAATGCTGGTGCACCAGCCTCTCTGGTAATGCTGGAGAACACAAATCTTACCCAGCTCCTGAAAGAGACATTTTATGTACTTACTTTAGGAAGTCACTGACGGTTAGGAAATAAGGCACACACAACATCCCTAGTGTTACTGGAGAACATCCATGGGAATCCTGTTTTTGTAACTCGTCTCTTGAAACACCAATCTCAGATTTTACAAGTTTCTCTCAGTAGACATTGCTGTCACTGCCTTCATCCAACACTAATCTTCCTTTGCACCTATTTTCTCTGTGCTGGAAACGCTTTCGTTTCTCTTCATATGTCTTTCCTTTTAAGGTTCTCTTCTGCCATGAGTGGCAACTTATATAGTAGGAGATAGTAGGAAAAGGGGAGATAGATCTTTGCAAAGGAGAAGAAGGCCAAGAGATTAAAGGAAGGAAGAAGGAACAGGAGGAAGGCAAGAAGGGCATGGAAAGAAAGAATTAAAATGTGTTATACACATGTACCCATTCCCCTTGGGGAACAGAATCCGTTTATGTACTAATAAAATTATGTGTTACACTAAAGTACCATGAATTAAGTTATGGAAATAAACAGCTAATGAAAGGGGTAAGTATTTTAACATATATGGAAAATAAAAGTTGATGTTTACATTTGTTTTAAACCATTCACAAATTGGAATGCAAAAAGTTAATACCACTTATGTCACAATAGGATCACAATATGATAGATAATGCCTAAAACAAGTGAAAGTAGCTACTTGTTCTATAAATCAAATTCCAACTAGTACAATTAATTCTTTCATAAAGAAACTTGGCAAAGATCAAGGAGAATAAACGGGAAATCTCTGAAGATCAAAGCAGTAGGTCCTTTTGCATATTGTTGGTGACAGAAGAGATTTACATTCCTTTCTGGAAAAAAAGCAAGACAATATACATCAGTAGCACTGAAAAGTCATTAGCATTTAGATCAGCAATTCCTTTTCTAGATTTTTTTTTTCCATCACTGGAGATTGGACACAGACTCTCGCGAATGCTAGGCAAGCAGGTTATCACTGAGTGACATCCCTAGCCCTGGAAATTTATTTTGAACAACTACAATATGTGTGCAAACTTGTCTTTAAAAAAATTCATAGTCCAGCGTGGTGGCTCACGCCTGTAATCCCAGCACTCGGGAGGCAGAGACAAGAGGATTGCTGAGTTTGCGGCGGCTTGCCTGGGCACCATAGTGAGCTCAGGGCCAGCCTGAACTACAAAGCGAGACCCTGTCTCAAAAAAAAAAAAATTCATAGACACCATTCTAAATCATATAAAACTGGAAGCAGTATAAATATCTCACAAGATTAAACAAAATGTCCCACAAGATAAGAATTTAGGCACATCTTTAAATTTGATAAAATATTTTAAAGCTTTGAAATTTATTTTAATCTGTATGTTGAAATGGGAAAATATTCGTTCCATTCTTTGAGAAGAGAAGCAATTATAAAACATAATGTCTTTTTTCATTCTATTTTTCAAAAAATAAAAATATAGAACAAAGACTAGTGGATCATATGGAAAGAATAAAGAAAGAGTAAGTAGGTAAGGGGAAAAACATAACATCCTAATTTGTTGAATCTGTTTTATATACACTAGTCTTTCTATAGCTAGTTCACATATCATTCATGTAATTGAAATTATACAAACAATACTTATCATAAGAAATGATAGTCTTCAATGTTTCTGGGTCTTGCATATGGGGAAAATGAGGCTTACTTCTACTCGAAGGCAGTCAGGGCCTGCTCTCAGGCCCCAGTGTGGAGCCTGATCCAGGGTGATGCCCTCTCCAAGTACCTCATCCCTGGCCTTTTGCTGAGCAGGGCCTGTAGCATTAAACAGGAGTCGCACAATATGTAGGAGTGAAGGTAAGAAAGGCAGCCTCTCATATGTGTGGACATGCTTCTGATTCCATTTTAATTTCAAATGTGTTTCTTTTAAAATAAAAAATTAAAACTTTTTTTGTGGAGCATATGACAGTTTTCTTTGTTTGTTTTGGGGTTTTTTGTTTTGTTTTGTTTTTGAGACAGGGTCTCACTTCATAGTTTAGGCTGGCCCTGAGCTCACTATGTAGCCCAGGCAAGCCTCGAACTCAGCAGTCCTCCTGCCTCTGCCTCCCCAGTGCTGGGATTACAGGCGTGAGCCACTATGGCCGGCATGACGGTTTTGTTTTTATTTTAGAGGTGACAGGATTTAATAGGATCAGATTCCAGAGCTACCATAGACATAAAAGTCATCTTTATACGACTTAATTCCATCATCTACTAAAACAGTGACAAACATAAGATTGTTAGTTTAAATAGGCCATTTTAAAGGTACAAAAAGCTAGCTCACAAAATTGCTCAAAATCACCAAACTGCAAAAGGAGGCTGCTTTCTTCTGATTGTAATATCAGAACTGAAGCTACTGTGGTCCAAAGCCTTTTTTAAAAAATGGAAGCGGAAAATCAAAGTATGTGCATAGCAAGGAATAAATGCCAATTTCCAGATTTTTGTGTGTGCAGTGAATTGGAAAATGTTGTCAAACAATGGGTTTTCTTTTATCATACAAACACAGACTCTATGATCAGTTTTCTGGCACTTGGAAAGGAAGAAATAAGAAAGGACTGTTCGAAATTTGCAATTCATAATATTAAGGGATGCTAAGTAATGAATCAGTGGCCACATTCCAAGTGAGTCAGAAAAGGCTGCTGCAGCCACATTCCTGCCAAGAAATTCAGAAATTCAGCCATATGGAAAGACTATTAACTGTCTTCCTCTGCAGGGTCTCAGATCCTCAGAGTATAAACAGTTCAAGTTCCTTCTACAGGTCCTATCTCTGTTTCTCACTTGTTTATCTAACTAACAGCACTAATAAAAATGTCTTGGGCAATTTAAGAAACACCTTATGGGAGCGAATTGCCATTCATGATTGCATTCATCCTGGGGATCATCTTTTCACTTTGGCACGCAAAAGAGTGTGGAACGAATTCATGACTGGTTAACTTCGAGCGGGTCACTCCAGTACTAATCGCCTCATGAATTGCACTAACCTGTGTATTTCCATGTGTCTTTTTCTCTTATAGAAAGCGGAGATCGCCATTGCCCCCCTGACGATCACTTTGGTACGAGAAGAGGTCATTGACTTCTCTAAACCCTTCATGAGTTTGGGTATATCTATCATGATCAAAAAGCCTCAGAAATCTAAACCAGGAGTGTTTTCCTTCTTGGACCCTCTGGCTTACGAGATTTGGATGTGCATAGTCTTTGCCTACATTGGCGTCAGCGTGGTCTTGTTCCTCGTGAGTAGGTTTAGCCCATATGAGTGGCACACGGAAGAGCCAGAGGATGGAAAGGAAGGACCCAGCGACCAGCCCCCCAACGAGTTTGGCATCTTTAACAGCCTCTGGTTTTCCCTGGGTGCTTTTATGCAGCAGGGATGTGACATTTCACCCAGGTTAGTTTTGAAACTCATATTCTACACCGGTTTCCCTGAAATTCTGAACGTTGTACAGAGTAGCTCTCAGTGTGCTCTGCTCCCGGAACCGGAGCACAATTCTAAATGCGAGAAATCTGTAATTCCCAAATTATTATAAACGTAGCTAATTTCTTCTACACTAGCACAAAACATAGAAACTGTACAACCTCAGGATTAACTTTCTCAGTGGAAAAGTAAATATCCAACCTATGAGAACTCTCAGAAATTATTTTATATCAGCTTTGCATTCAGTGGTTTTACAGAGGGAAGCGAAGCTGATGGTGTGAGCCTGTAGTACCAGCACTTTGGGAGGCTGAGGCACAATAGCAACTTGAATGAGCCCAGTCCAGGTAATTTAATGACTTAGCAAGACTTTATCTCAAAGTTTTAAAATTTTAAAAAAGGGCTGGGGAAGTCTTTGGGCTCTACTCCTAATGTGAAAAAAAAAAAATCTAAATCGTAGAGGAGCTATTCATTTGTCTCTTTGTCAAAAGCAAATAGTGTTGGGCCGGAGGGTTAGCTCAGTGGTTCCGGCGCCTGCCTCGCAAGCGGAAGGACCTGAGGTCGATCCCCGGTAACCACATATAATGCTGGGCGTGGAGACACGCCCACCAACAATCAACAACGCGTACCACAATGCCGGACGTGGTGGCTCACGCCTGTCATCCCAGCACTCGGGAGGGAGACAGGAGGATTGCTGAGTTCACGGCGGCTTGCCTGGGCACCATAGTGAGCTCAGGGCCAGCCTGAACTACAACGCGAGACCCAGTCTCCAAAAAGCAAAAAAAAAAAAAAAAAAAAAAAGCAAATAGTGTTGCTGTTGTTACTATTGTTTTTCATTGTCACTAATCAATGTTGAACTTAACTTTTAACTCAAGTAGATTAAAGGAGATATCTTTCATAGAATTTCCTAAAATCTAAGTCAATGTAATTTGCACTGATGTATTATTTTACATAACAGCACATAATTAAACTAAGCAGTACACAACAATAAAGCCCATGATATGCCAGCCGCACAGAAACATTTTTCAGTACCTAAGGACTCATGGTCCCCCTTCCTCTGGATACCATTATTTAGTTTCTATGTTTCTATGTTCCTAAAGATTAGTTTATCTGGGCCAGAGATTTACCTCAGTGGTTCCAGCACCGGCCTCGCAAGCGCAAGGTCCTGAGTTTGATCCCCAGAGACCACATACAATGCTGGGTGCGGTGACTCATGCCCACCAACGATCAATACCATATACCACAGTGCCAGGCGTGGTGGCTCACGCCTGTAATCCCAGCACTCAGGAGGCAGAGGCAGGAGGATTGCTGAGTTCGAGGCTTGCATGGGCTACAAAGTGACCTCAGGGCCTGCCTGAACTACAAAGCAAGACCCTGTCTCAAAAAAAAAAAAAAAAAAAGATTAGCTTATCTCCTGTTGCCAGAAAATTTTCTGAATTCTCCCACAAAGCAAATAGCTGAAAGTATGAGGGGGGGAAATATTGAATATAATTTTGATTATATATTGGCATCATAATTTTTGCTTTTTCAAAAAGTAGTACATTGACGGTAGTGTAACTAAGAGTCAGAAATTTGAATAATGTAGGAATCTGAATTAATGGCTTTCAATTAAAGAAATGAGAAACAATCAGGTAAATTAATGTTTTTTTAACCAAGATTAAGGAACTATTAAGTTAAAAACTAATAGGCATCATATTTATAAAAACAAATAGTAACTGGGCACTTTAAAATCAGAAGTACCTCCAAAAATATGGAATGATTTTTCACATTTTAAAAAATCCTTGTGTGTGTGTGTGTGTGTGTGTGTGTGTGTGTGTGTGTGTGTGTGTGTGTTCCTGGAAACTGAACCCAGGTCCCTTATACTGAGCTATATCCCTGATCCTTATTTATTGTATTTGATACAGGGTCTTGCTAAGTCATTAAGTTGTCCAAGCTGGATTCGACCTAAGACTCTCCTGTTTCAGCCTGCAAAATGGCTAGGATTACATTCCTGAAATGTACTTCTAAAAACAGTTTTGTATAAGTATTTAAAATAGTTTAATTATCTCTGTAAGTGAAATCACTGTGAATATTCCCAAGTCATCTGATTTTAACTTTTCATCTGTATTCATACTCTTTTTGGTAGCCAGAGAGAGAATTAAAGAAGAAAAATAGTTGTACTGAGAGACAAATATAATTTATGACATAGCTCATCCTCTGCTCATCTTACTAATTGAGTATAAAATGCAAAAGCTCTCAAACTATGGCCATTCTGGAACCAATCCTAGGGCCTCATCTCACCCCCCTCGTGGGAGGGTGGCCTCATGGCCCTCGCTGAAACTAAAGCCAGCGCCTCTTCCTCAGGCTCAGAAAGGCAGCTACCAACTGTGCTGAATCTAAGACCCCATGATTGTCCCTATGTGCTGCCATTTTATGTACCACTAGGAGATGAAACCATGAAACTCTATGTTGTATTCACTAACCCTACGCTCTTGCCTGATGTCAGAACGCCTGCAATCTGAGGCAGAGAAGATGTGAGTGAATTTAAGAGTTCCTGTCCTCTGTCCGAAGTAAAGAAATTCAGTTCCACATCTCCACCCATTAAACAATAAATAAAGTTTTCCATACTTTCAGGGGCACCTATATTAAATAACACAAAACACTTCAGATTATACAGAAATATCAAAATTTTTCTTAAGTAGATTTTCAGAAAACAAAGCAATACTTGTCATTGTTATTTTTAAGAATGCTGAATGAAACGGACATTGCTTCTTTCTGTATGTTGGTTTAGAGAAAGAAAACTGTGTATTATATTATTCATATTTAGATCGCTCTCAGGTCGGATTGTTGGAGGTGTTTGGTGGTTCTTTACCCTCATCATTATATCCTCTTACACCGCTAACTTGGCTGCCTTCCTGACTGTTGAGCGAATGGTCTCCCCCATAGAAAGTGCCGAAGACCTGGCCAAACAAACAGAAATTGCCTACGGGACACTGGATTCGGGCTCAACGAAAGAATTCTTCAGAGTAAGTTAAGGGGAAAACTAATGCTGAGAAATGTTTGTCATCTTGAAGTTCAAGCTGTTTTTCTAAGAACCATATTATGACTTTAGCATTTATCAATTCTGCACACATAATGCTAACGGCTATGTTTAATACTAATACCTCCTGGATTTTATACTCACTTTAATTTGAAAAAGTTAATTGATTTATTTACACAGCAAGAGGAACCCTCTCTGAGGAATAATAACAGTGGAAAGGTAACTAAAGCAACTTTGAAATGTAATTTTTTCAAAGCCCTCCAATGTCGATGGTGTTCTGATAATACTGGATTGGACAATACTGGATTTATATATGCTTTGGGGCTAAAAGCATAAAAGTGAAAGCACAGTTTACTATAACCTTCTCATTAGTACATGTTTGCATCATATAAGGTTTACGTTCCTTATAGAGAACTGGTACATGTAGCTAATACATCTTAATTTATTTTTTCATCCTCTTTTCTGTTCCTTCCTCCCCCCTCCAACCATTTATTGATTTGCCTCTCTCTCTCTCTCTTAATTTCATTCTTTCATTCTTTCCTTCTTTCTGTGCATGTTTCCAGTACATAAGATTTACATTTCTTGTATGGAGTTAGTACATGTATATAACACATTGTTTTCATCCCCTTTCGCTCCTTTCTCTCATCTTCCCTCTTCCTCTTGACTTCTCTCCTCTTTGAGAAAGATCTATTACTTCGTATTACCTTTTTTTTTATTCTTTGGGTTTCTCACATAAGAGAAATCCTCCAATATTTAACCTTGTGTTTGTGATTTATTTCACTTAACATTATAGTCTCAAGTTGCATCTATTTCCCACAAATGACTTGTTTATTTTTATTTATGGCAGAGTAATTGTGTGAAAATACCACGTTTTCTTTATCCATTTATCTGCCAATGAACATACAAGCTGCTTCCAAGATTTAACTCTTAATAACTGAGCTTCTATAAATGGGGGTGTGCATACTTCACTGTAGTGTGATGTCTTTAACTCTTTCAGGAAGATACCTACAAGGTGAATAGCTGGGTCAAATGGGATTTCTAGTTTCAGTTTTTTAATGAATCCCATACCGATTTTTGTAATGACTGTTAGCTTACATTTCTACCATCAGTGTAGAAGGTCTCTTTTTGTCCCTGCAGCCTTGATAGATTTCATCATTCTCTGATTTCTTGATGGAGTCATTCTTTCTGGGATAAGAAGGAACCTCAGTGTTGTTTAATTTACTTTTCTCTAATGACCAGTGACATTAGAATATTTCTTCATGCATTTATTGAACATGTGTACTTTATCTTCTGTGAAGTGTCTATTCCCCTTGCCCATTTTGATTGGGTCTTTTATTTGAGGTGTCTAATTTCTTTTAAGTAGTCTAGATATTAGTCCTCTGTGGAATAGCTGGCAAAACTTTTTCCCATTCTGTCACTTGTCTCCACTGTGTTAAGTTGTTTTCCTTGCTGTGCAGGAGCTTTTGAAATTGATATGATCTCATTTGTTGGTTCTGGTACTAAAGTATTTCCTGTGCAACCAGATCCTGTTCAGAAAGGATAGGACTTCCAGAGTTCATTGGAAACTCCAAATCTTAATTATGGACTTTACTATACTATGAGTCACATTATTCTGTAATGTGTTTCTTATCAATTATTTTCAAAGCCACATATTTGCTTTCTCATAGGGGGATAGTAGCAAGAACGGAAGTTGGGTACCTGTGTGAGACACTGTATGATATTCTACTTGTGTTGATTCTCTGCGTTGCACACCGTGTTTCAGACTGACGGATTGATAGGATGCGTTTGGCTTTCCAGAAGGGTGGCTCGAGTTTTTGTTAATGTTGTCATTGTCATCAGTGCTGTTGTTTTTAGTTCTTTGTTCCATTACAGCATTTAGGTTTTTTTTTAATCAAGGAACACTTTTTATATTTTAGTTTCCTTTAAATGCAGAAATATATACATGATAATGTCTCATCACAGAAAAAAAATTCACTTTGTGACTTCAGAACTAAAAACTGAAAAAGTAGCCAGAGATATTTTCATAAATTTTGAAGTAGGTATTAGAGAGCGTGTTTTTATATCTGGCATCAGTGGTCTAAAGAACATTTATTTCTAAATATTCAATGGTTTGGAAAACATATTTCACCATTTTCTAAGCTTTTCTGTAAAAGTATTTATTGTTCAGTATTCATACTTATATACAATGTTTTAGAGATTACACTTTCATTTTAAATATCTACATTTATAATTATATTGCTCAGCTTGAAAAATAAAAATAGCATAATGGGCTACTCCTTAAGTCAGTTTTAAATATTATACTCTTGAATTTCAGTAAGATGTCTCTTTGAAAAAGATTTGATTTTAATATACTACAATATTTATATAAGCTAAATCAAGAAAAAAAATGCTCAAGAACTCAGTTGATCATATCCTTAGCTATTGCTTAAAAAGAAGCCAATGATGAATATAGTTTTCAACAATTTGGAACACTAATAGTAAATGTAACTTAAAAATAAATTTCTAAAAATATCTGTAGATGTTTTTAAAAATCTGTTATGACAGATTTTATTACCAATACTCTCTAAGTAGTTAATTTACCAAATTTTTTTATCTTAGTGAGCATATCCTCATCCCCATACTTAATAATGGAAACATAACTCTGAAATGCATTTTTACATAATTTCAGTACATGAATGAAAATCTGTCACTTTGAAATTGCTTCCACTCAGAAGAAGGCAAAATTTACTAATTTTATTTAGCAACAATTTTGTATATGCACCCAAAAAAAAAGAACGTAAGCTTTTACTGTCACTTGCATTTTTCTGAAAATTGATGACTGATTGTCATTTAATAAAGGCAATATTTGCAAGCTTATCATTCTGCCCTGTGTGATAAAGGGAAAAATAAGTGTCATTGGCTCCCTAAAAATGTTTCAAAAACAACTCACTATTGTTAAACTCTTTAACATCAAGCACACAAAAATATTTATTTCTAAACTTTATAAAGTTTTTGAAATGCTGCTCAAGTTCTAAAAACTGATGAGGGAGATAAGAGAAAATATTAATAAGAGATGCAGGAACGATGAAAGCTGCTTCCTGAACTTAGAGTCCTCCACACATGCTCTATAAACATCAAACCTTGTTTCTCTCCTGCTCAACTTCAATTTCTAAATTGGAAGATTTTTATAAGTGTAGGTATTTATTGTTGCAGAACTCTCTGAGCACTAATGGGACAAGAAAATAATTTCCCTCTGCGGGATACTGACAGCAATGCATAAATTTGAGTTTTCTGAAAAAAAAAAAATCGCAATCATTTCCAACCCGATTACCCTCTCTCCTTTCCCACACACGATGACCTGGTTTAAATAAACCATTTGTCTGATGGGCTGAGGAAACAGAACGTGAAGGGTATTTTTGTACTTGTCAAAAATGTTTTCTCGCAGGAGCGTAGTAATGGCACATCTGTCAGTTCCGCTCAACTGCCTCAGGCAGTGACCTAGACCCAGGACTTCAAAACATGGCGCAGTTATAATCAACTGAAAAAAAGAATTAGGCCATGGGGGAAAATTACATCTGAATTCAACGTGCATTGGTTTTGCCCCATTATGAGACTTGATACGCTTCATGTCCTGCCATCTTGTTGAGCAAAAACACAGTCACCTGAGGAGTGTCTGTACTTGTCCCTTAATGACGGCCTTGCTATTTGGGTACCTTTACATTTCACACCTTATTCCAGTGCACTGATTTTCATCTCAACACCGATTTTATTTTTTGCCTGTACCAATCATCAGTGAAATCACAAATGCATGAACGAGTGCATTACTATCTTAGGGCTGAGCTTATTATCAAATAACACACTGATGAGCTCTCACTAGAACTTCAGTCTTGCTGCATAAGCTGCTGGAAGAAGGAAGGAATTCACCTGGCAGCAATGTAAACAGTAACTAAAACACATGAGACTTATTTATAGCTTCTTTTAAAAGCCAGTACCAGAGAACACTTCATTTTTGAGAAATCAAAATAACAGCACATTTTTCAAGCTCCAAGAAGTGTTTTAACTGATAAAATAATGTTTTATTTTGTTTTGTTTTTTGTTTTTTGTTTTTGTTTTTGTTTTTGTTTTTTGAGACAGGGTCTCGCTTTGTAGCTCAGGCTGGTGTGCTCACTTTGGCAGCACATATACTAAAAATTATAGTTCAGGCTGGTCCCAGCTCACTATGTGGCCCAGGCAAACCTCAAACTCAGCAATCCTCCTGTCTCTGCCTCCCAAGTGCTGGGATGACAGGTGTGAGCCACCACGCCCGGCACTGTGGTATGTGCTATTGATTGCTGGTGGGCGTGAGTCACCACACCCAGCATTGTATGTGGTTACTGGGATTGAACTCAGGACCTTGCATTTGCGAGGCAGGCGCCGGAACCACTGAGCTAAATCTCTGGCCCAAAATAATGTTTTAAATCAGAGTTTCCTAACCATTAGGGTTCACAATAAAAATAAGACAAAGACTAATTTTCTAACTACAAAAAATAATGACTTTTATTATCTTTGCTTATTTCCTTCAGCACATTTGCTGCTCTCACCTGACTTGGACATAGATACCATACTACAGCTGAACGTTTAGAGCCTTAAGAACGCCTTTGTGGTTGTTTTTATGAGTTTCCTGGGTCTACAGGAATCTCCTTCTTTTAGCCATTTTCTTCAGATAAATAAACATTTGCTTCCCCTCAGCCCGAAGCAAGCTCTGTCTCACAGGTTTCTACAAAAAGCACAGTCCTGGGCCAAAGATTTAGCTCAGTCGTTCTGGAGCCTGCCTCACAAACTCAAGGTCCTGAGTTCAATCCCCGATAACCACAAAAAGTGCTGGGCGTGGTGACTCACGCCCACCAGTAACCAATACCACATACCACAGTGCCAGGGCGTAATGGCTCACACCTGTAATCCCAGCACTCAGGAGGCAGAGGCAGGAGGATTGCTGAGCTCAAGGCTTGCCTGGGCTACATAGTGAGCTCAGGGCCAGCCTGAACTGCAAAGTGAGACCCTGTCTCAAAAAAAGAAAAAGAAAAAAAAAAAAGCACAGTCCTTCCCCTCCTGATTCTCTCATCCTTTCCCCATGGGTAAGTGATCAGATCCAAGAAACCAGAATCAGAATTTTCAAAGTTTCACATGTTGACAAACCACACTGTTTTTTTTTTTTTTTTCACTCAAAAACAGTGCTTTCATCTTTCCTTTATTTTCTGCTGAGAGGTAATTCACAGCTTCTGTTGCTTCTAAGCCCTCCTAACGTTATCATAACTACCCCACGGATTCTTTTCTTCCACCTTTTAGAGATGAGTGAAATTCTTTCATGTTTAAGTTACACATAATTCAATATAAACAAATGTAGCAATAAGTTACCTCACATAATACTGTCCTGTAGAAATGGACTCAAAAATTACCAATGACCTACAATTACTGAGCTATAAAAATACTTTTTGTTTCCATTTTGCAATGCTAGGTTTACTTAACTGTTCTCTTCTTTTAGTACTTATGTTAATTGTTATTTTTTTCTGCTCTCAACATATTGTACATAGTAAAATCTGTAATATATGTGAGACCATATACCTTCTGCAGTGAAACCCTCGTTATAAGCATATAAATAAGTGATTATATATCTAAAAGTCTTGACTATTAACACTTACCTAAATTTAAATCACCACAATCGATATATAACAAGAATCTTTTAGCACGTTACCCAGAAAGTTAATATTTTTAAGAAGTCATTATAAAGCAAAAGAGTTGATTTTCTGGAATGGAACTCAAGTTTTACTTTTTTTTTTTTTAAAAAAAGCAATGAGGGCCGGAGATTTAGCTCAGTGGTTCCAGCGCCTGCCTCGCAGGGGCAAGGTCCTGAATTCGATTCTAGTGACCACATAGAATGCTGGGCATGGTGACTCACGCCTGTAATCCCAGCACTCAGGAGGCAGAGGCAGGAAGATTGCTGAGTTCCAGGTTTGCCTGGGCTCCATAGTGAGCTCAGGGCCAGCTTGAACTACAAAGTGAGACCTTGTCTCAAAAAAAAAAAAAAAAGAAAAGAAAAGAAAAGAAAGCAATAAGAAAAATGTTTTAGAGGTAAATACAGAATGCACTCAAGAGCAGAATGGGGTTGCACAGACAAATAGGCCCAGGACTCCACTGAGGACGGGATGAATGAAGCCTCCCTGCTTCATAAAATCTTTGCAACAGAATATTCACGGCTGAAATTGAATTGAATCTAGTGTTGGCATGCAATTTCCCAACATGAGGATTTCTACAGCCAGAAGTACCCTGTCAGTACCTAAACGCACACATACACACAAAACAATGGAGATACTAACAAAAGAACCTGGGCAAATTAAGTACTGGGTACACATGTACCATGAGCTCAGTTAGAAAGAAATAGTCGATAAAAAGAAATCAGTTCCTCAACTGGGTCAGGGGATTAGAATGATGAATGCACCAAAGTACAAAGCAAGAAAATAGGAATCAATTTTTTCAAAGCTATGTATATGTCCTGTTTGGAGATTTAGTCAGAAAAAGTTAAGTAATGCTTTGACTACCCTAGAATTTGGATATCTGGTTTGTGATCCATAACCAAGTTCTTTTCCCTATTCAGTGTTCAGTTACTGATTTGATATTAACTGAACTTTTTTCTTACATTTATTTTTAATCTTTATTGGTACATTGTATATACACATCATGATCACACTCAATATTGGGAATTTGTACCAATACATGACACGATTTAATTCTCATTTTTCCCATTCCTCTACCCACTCCCCAACCCCCACCCCCTAAATACATAAGCTTTGTTCCTCTTTTTTTAATTACCATCACATTTTTTTTCTTTACCTTCATTACCCCTCCACCACATTTCCCTTTGAATATTTTCTATTTCACAATATCCATCATACATTCAGAACTCATTAACATCTTCATACATCCTGTTTTACAGATGATAAAAATAATAATTCTTACAAATCTGAAATCAACTCCTATCTGGTCCTTTCTGAGTTTATCCTGAATCTGATATAAAACATGATTTTAAATGTTCAATGTTCTTCATGGCCTTTGACATTTAAAAAATAATAAATTGTTATTTAAGCAGTTGACTGTGGTAATTATTATTGTAAGAGGTGAAGGCTTCTTTAAGTATCATTTCAAATATCTGGCATTTCAGTGGTTTTCTTAAATCATTCTAAAAGACAGTTTTCTAGTTATTTTTTAAAAAGTATTGTGCTACAATTATGGTTCTATATGGCAAATGGGAATTAGAGAGCAGTGGAAAAATACGAGAAGCCTTTATCCTTATTTTGCCTCAGTCAGTATTAACATGTTGTTCTCTTTTTTCCTGTATTTAATTTTATTTTCATTTCCTCCAGAGATCAAAAATAGCAGTGTATGAAAAGATGTGGACCTACATGCGATCAGCAGAGCCATCCGTGTTCACTCGGACTACAGCTGAGGGCGTAGCTCGTGTCCGCAAGTCCAAGGGCAAATTCGCCTTCCTGCTAGAGTCCACCATGAATGAGTACATTGAGCAGCGAAAGCCCTGTGACACGATGAAAGTGGGAGGAAATCTGGATTCAAAAGGCTATGGAGTAGCAACGCCCAAGGGTTCCTCATTAAGGTGGGTGGAATAGTATAACAATGTAACATGTGTTGTTATAGTATTCCACCTTCCCTGATGTCCCCGAGAGAATTATTTTCTTTTGTGTGTGAACATGGTATGTTTGTTTGTTGTTTGTTTGTTTTCTTTTTCCTCCATTTCATATTTTTTGGTCAACAATCAGGTAATATTTTTAATTTTAAACTAGTCATAGTTGACATAAATCTTTGAAGGCCATATAAAAACCAAACTGGTTGAACACTAGCTGCTTCCAGCAGGCCTAAAACATAGGTAGCATGCGCTTGTATACCTCACCAGTTTTTTTTTTTTTGTCACCAATAGCTATACTGTCATCGTGTCAGTAATAATTCTACATTTTATCGTTATTTTTAAAATTATGCCTGACTTCTAGTTTCCAAGGAAGAAGAAATTAACTTCTTCTGAGCAAACTACTATTTTTCCCATTTCAATGTTTTATTTGTTATGGAATCATTCCATCTTAGATTATCTAGAGGTCGTATTGCATTAATTTTTAAAATCATCTCTGTTTATATAAGTGATAGGGGTCCAAGGGGAAAACAAGTCTAGTTTTATAGTGCTTACTCATACCACACTCCTGCTGACTTAAAAGGGAGTATGGTGTAAGTAAAATCTGTAAAATCAGACCCCAAACAATTCAAATATGTTTGCAAATAGACCCCCAAACGTGGTTTCCGAGTAAAACACTCCATAGGTGAGTTAAAAGTGAGACTTTCATTCTTATGGAAATATTGGTTAAATCTGCCCTTTTCATCCTTTTGGTCCTGGACATAGAAAATGCACATGTTCGTGTCCAGGAGGCAGCATTTCCTATTTTCCTTAAGCAATAAAGGCTGCTGTTGGATAGATGGGATGAGAGCCCATCGTGAGTGACCAGATCACTCCGGTCTCGGTGCTGCTTAGGAGAAATACACACACAGCACAGATTCAAGAGGAAATCAGAATCTTTGCTAAAGGACTTAACCAAGAGCCGGGTCTCGAAAAATGATGTCTCTGGTAAGCCACTGAAAAAATGAAGGTAATGAGACTTGGATTATGGCCCAGAACAAATGAAAGCAATGCATAGGTCACATGATTGTTTTCATTAGTTTCAAAAAGGGAGGCGCAGTGTGATTTGAGATGCGTGTAGGGTCGGGAAGGATGGAGAGACACAGACAAATACTGATATTGGAAAGGGTTGTGTTACAAGCAACATGCAATAACTAGTGGAGGGTTTATAGTGTGGTATAAAACAGGCAATTTCAAAAGGAGATGGGAAAACTAGCCAGTAAAGACTAGTTGGCAGTTAACTTTGGTAACTCTAGTCTGATTTATTTGAACTTTCATCCCATATGAAACTGAAGAAATGTACAGTGAGGAAGTCAAACTAATAAATTATCCATAATATAATTTTACCCGAAAATAGTTTGACCATTCAGAAATTTAAACTGGCATCAGGATGTTTAGCCTTTATATTTGCACTATACAATAATGAAAAATATGTAATTTCAATGGGTTCATTTAGCAAATAAATTTGTGTAAGTACTAGTTAGCAGCAATTACCTAGTATAAATAATTTAAGTGAAAAGAAGGGGTAAAAGCAATGATGGCTGGTATGTAGATCAGTGCTGAGTCTACTGATTATATTCACTGGGTGTCTCTTTTGCCCTTAATTAATTCTCTGTGGATGTAGCTGCCTTGTCCTCTGTCTTGTGTCTCCTGATAAAGTCAAGCTCCAGAAATTGAATTTGGCCCTAAGATACGGGTACGTCTGACTCCCATTGATGGCAAGAGAGTTCCCTTTTAAATGTGCCACTTTGTCAGATCCACACTACGGGGATTGTTTGGGGAGATGCTGAAGGGCTTCATCTGTCTAGAGCTGTATAATCATCAGCCATTGGCTTCCCCCTCTTTTCCTGTCCTATCCTGGATCTTGTTAATGAGGCAATTGTTAAACTCTGCTTCCTGGATGGAGAGTTTGTTTATGCACTTTGTTTTGTATATACCACAGTTTCCTGAGCAAGCTGGCCCCTGCATGCTAAAGCCACAGTATTTTGTACTGTTTTCTCAGAACATTCAAAGAGCACTGAAGGCTAACTGGCATTCGCCTTACCTTCTATCTCCTCACCACCCCAGCCATCTAAGCGTGAAGCTCATTAGATTTAAATCCTCTTTCTTATTATGTTATGATTCTTCATTTTCAAAAGAGACAAATTAATATTAACCAAGAATCACCTTCTGCATAAATTTTTTGCTTGTAGAAGCAAGTTCAAATCAATTGCACTCATTAGAATGACGTGCAGAAGGCACACCTACATGGAGTGCCTGAGATATGTCTTACTTCAGCTCCACAGAGACTGAGGTCTGTTTTCCTATAAAATCTTTTTCGAACCAAGTCTTTAGGTTAATTGCTCTGTATGTGGTAAGAGATGTGTATTTCATTGTCATCAACTATATTTTTCTCACAAACCCTGATGTTTTGCTTCTTAAACAATGTGACTTTAAGAGAAAGAAGGAAATGTTTCCTTCTATGAAGGCTTAAATAGAGGAGGCTAACAAATGAATACCAATGTTCCTTTGATCAAAGGAATTTTAAGTTTCCAAAACTTACAGTTTGTTCAAAATGTTTCAGGATAAATGCCACAGAAACTAGGCAGAGTATAGTAAACAATCAGGATGGAAGCACAGAACTTGGGTCTTTACTATAGGCTTTCAAACAAATGCTCAGAATTATCACCGAGAATGTATCTGTTATAGGGCTTAAAGACAGCACAACGGTGATAATTGGCATGAATTTCTATGATAAAGAATGGTACACAGGGGCTGGAGGATTAGCTCAGTGGTTCCAGCGCCTGCCTCGCAAGTGCAAGGTCCTGAGTTCGATCCCCAGTTACCACATACAGTGCTGGGTGTGGAGACTCACACCCACCAGCAATCAATACCACATACCACAGTGCCGAGCGTGGTGGCTCACGCCTGTAATCCCAGCACTCGGGAGGCAGAGACAGGAGGATTGCTGAGTTCGAGGCTTGCCTGGACTACATAGTGAGCTCAGAGCCAGCCTGAACTATAAAGCGAGAACCTGTCTCAAAAAAAAAAAAAAAAAGAATGGTACACAGAGATATTTATAGTTCAGAGAGATTGTTTCAGACTAGGGTGGGCCAGAAATATAACTGAAAATTTAGAACTTTTGAGCTATATCCAGAATATTGGTTTATTGTACTCTGAATTCTTAATGTAACAGAACAATGCAGAATATGCTGATCTTTTCATTACTACTGAAGTTTCTTTCCACATGTACAGTGCTAACTATTCTGCCATCAGTACTATCAACCATCCCTTCTTCAGTACCCTTGACAATCCAAAACAATTGTGAGAGACTTCTTCTAGATGATAAACTTGTAAAACTGCTTTAAAATAGACACTTCAGATGACAGTAAAATGAAGCGCAAAGTTGAGGTGAAAGGGAAAGTATACTTATTTTGATTTTACTACTAATACTATCAACATTATCAACTTTATTATATAAACTTACAACAGTAGATATCTGCTATATGTACTTTGGTGTTTACAGTTTAAAGTTGCTACTAAAACATTATCAACCTGACTAAATTTTCCATGCTACTAGTTACTATTTTATTGACTTTATGATGCAATAAATTAATTTATTAGAAGTTATTTGCAGTAACTAATTTGTTAGTATAGATTGACTAGTGAGTATTTTAGATGAGAACACTCCTTTTTGAATAGTATTTGGCATCTGTGAATATCTTCGGGAGAAAAAAGCATTGGTTCTCATTTGAGAATTTCTGGGCCTTGTAAGGCCTGAATACTTTATATTTTTATTATCACATATTATTATTCATGGTGATCATTCCCATCCAGACTTAGCCTTTTCTGATGTTATTTGAGGGGCCGTCTAAAATAAGACAAATATTGCTACCAAAAAGAGGTTTCAAAGGAGAACCGCTCCAGTGGAACTTCCATCACTGGGTGAACTCCAGAGAAAAGAGACCTAGTTGTTCTTGGCAGTGCCACTTGCAGGAACCCATGCCAACAGGAACTGATCCTTTGAAACCATACCCATCAGAGTTCTTTTACAATAGGCAGCTCAGAGCCTCACAGCAATAACATAGCAGGGGTGAGGAAGTATGAAGAAGAAGGAGAGAGTACTACTTCCCTCAGACTTTTCTTTCAGTACTTAACAAAACCTCTGGCCTCACAGACAGCTCACATCTAGATCTGCTTCAGGATGGGTAGATCTCTCCACAAGCCAAATTATGTTTGCTGGACATTGTGTGTTTGAATAAAGATGTAATTTATATTTTTAAAATTAGAAGCAAGTCAACTTTTATTACTTAACGTAGATACTAGAAAAATTTAAAAGTCCAGAAATATGAAGCTAAGTATTTAATATTGCTAAGCATTACTCAACCTCAAATGAACTTTTTTCTTCCAGAAATGAATAAATTGATACACAATATTTTTATTATGCTTATTAAGGAGATAAATGTCTATGAATATCTTCCATTTTCTTATTAAAAGATGCCAAAGACTGAAACTGTACTTAAAAACTGCTTTATCTTAGCCAGATGTGATGGCACAAACCAGTAAACCCAGCACTCAAGAGGCTGAGCAGGAGGATCACCACAAAGTCAAGGCCAGCCTTAGAGTTCAAGGACAGCCTGAACCACGCGATAAGAACCTGTCTCAAAATAAACAACTAAAAGTGAAGATGCCACAGATAATCTAGATTTGGTGTTCTTTTCATATTTTGAAATGTAACCTCCTGGGCTAGAGACTAGACCAGTACCACAAAAGTCAATCACATCTCTTAACTACACCTACACAAATACACACAATCATCCCCCAGCTTTGGTGATATGTTTCAACAGCTTCCCAGATGGTTATTGAAGATGCTGATGTTTGGGGTGGGTACGAAGTATTTTGCACTCACAAACTGAGCTGTCACATGGTGAAGGTGTGGGAGTTATACGATCCTGGGGAAAAATAATTGCACTCTAATCTGTATACTCCATTCTTTTTTTCTGGGTGTTGAGCACAATAGGAAGCATAAAACTTTTCATTATCATTTGAAATTCTAGGCATTAGTTTTATCTGATGACTTTTTATGATAAAAGTTACTGCTCACCATGAAGAACAGACAAATACTATTTCTGTATTACTGTAATACTTATCAGTCATTATACATTGTGCCCTTTTTCCCCCACATAATTCTGAACTGATGTGCCTTCAGTCATTGGATAACTCGATGAATAGTTGCTGGCTTCCAAATGAGAATCTATCAGGTTGTTTTAAGTTGTTAAATTTTGGGATGTTTTGCAGCTCCCCACATAGGTAGGAAACATCAGGTAGTAAAGTTTTTCAAGTCAGTTTTAGCCTTTTGCTCTTTACAGTACTGCACTTAGAAGTTGAACTCGAGTAACTTTTCTGAAACAGTGGGAAATGTTTGCCCATTTTAGTATTTCCTACTTTAGGAAGGATAAATTTAGCAGGATAGAATTGCCACCAAAAAAAGCTTAGCTGTTTATTTGCCTTTCCAACTTGATATGATGAGAAATCTAAAAGTAGATTCCAACTTGGATAGGCTAAGGACAACCAGAATTTCAAAGTGTTGCTCTTTCAACCCAAGTAATCCTTCATAGACATATCTTATAAATTGGAAAGAATATCCAGAAAGAACATATGTACACCACACAATTCAAGTTAATTCCATAGCCACACAAACTCACATGAGTAAGGAACCTACAGCCATTAAGTCAAGAATCCTTGATCTCCACATGAGAAATGTATTTTGAAAACATAAAAGTGTATCGAAGATGAAAGTTCATAATCTGACCCATAATGAAGGTGCTGAAAAATCTCTGGGTAAATTTACTCCTACATTTGTAGCATATTCAAGTATTTTCTCTTGGCATGTGACAAGTATTCAGATAAGTTCTTGACTATGTCACTGATCTTAACAGATCAAACCATTTCAAGGAATTGTCTCCAGATGCAATTATCCCCCACCTAACCATCAGATTAAAATGAGGCGTGAGAAGAACGCAAATGTGTAGGGATTCTGTGAGTTTGGATCTGCCTCCTGTAAAGTAGGAGCTTACGTAGGAGTTCTCTGGAACTCGACTGTAGAACAACAGAACTGGAGGGAGACCTTTCCAAGGGTTCTGCCTGTGCTAAGGTCCAGAGAGAGGCACAACTAAGACATCCTCGTGGAGAATCAGCTAGTGAAGGCAAAATAACAGCAAAGCTCTCCTAACAAAAAGACGGGAAAGACATAATGGAAAGAGAAGTTTATGAAACCTGATATTCTAGAAGAAAGAAAAGAGAGAAAGCAGTATATGTCAAAATGCCTTGAGATCTTGTTTTATGTGGAATTGTAAACCAGTGCATGGGTATGTTGCTGATGTTTAAGTCTCAGTTGCAAAACAAATACCCTGCATCAGAGAAATTATCCATGTGAGATTTTATCACCAAGGTCTCTTGGCAAGAATGAATTGACAGAGTGTGCAGATAAGTGAATTCTGCAGTCCCAAACACGAAAGAACACTGAGGCATAGCGTAATGTCACCACAAGGGGTGATTTAGATCACAGGCAAAGCCTTCCTTTGTGTGAGAGCCTGGTGTCCACAAGGAAGTGCCCGGTCACCTTGATGCATTGCTTTTCAATAGTATCCCTTCCCAGAGAGTCACTTTCCTGGCCTCATACTCAGTATTCTCCAAGATTTAAATTCTCCAAGAAAGACTTTTCTGTTTCTTCTGTCCATATAGTTTCTATCATAACTACAAGGCTGCTCTTGAGTCCTTTCAGTAGTGATGCAATTGCTAAATAAATGTGTGAGGTTAATTTTCTCTAGTATAGACCTTCAGGACACATGGTCTTGGCTTCTCTAGACAGTCAGTGCTCTTGTAGTTAACAATTGCCAAGTTGTCTGTATTGGGATTATAAGTAAACTTGGTTTATCCTCAGAACATCAGCAAGGAACAAATGACAAGTGTTGTGTTGTTCTCCAGACTTACTTTCCTTTGTCAAGATGACAGCTGGGAAACCTTAGCACAGGCTGCTCAGGGGGGTCATTATTTCCAGAACTCACACAGCTCTGAACAGTTTGACAAGAAGAGAGACATTAAAATCATGCTGCAGTAGATTAATTTCTCTTCCTACCTCAGGCCACTCAGCAGAGTATGGAGGTGGAACAGGGAGGGATTGAAAGAGAGCAAAATGTATATGCAAAAGTCAGATGCATAAAGGATATTTCACACGCACACACACACACACCTCATATAAATTGAGAGCTTTAGGGGGTGTGATGGTGATAATCATGTTTACCATGAAACTCCAAAATGCCTAGGATAAAATACTATAAAACTCACTTTAGGGCCAAAGATTTAACTCAGTGGTTTCAACACCTGCCTCACACGTGCAAGGTCCTGAGTTTGATACTGGCAACCACATACAATACTGGGTGTGGTGACTCACAGCCCCCAGCAATCAATACCACATAGCACAGTGCCGGCGTGGTGGCTCACGCCTGTAATCCCAGCACTCGGGAGGCAGAGACAGGAGGATTGCCGAGTTTGAGACTTGCCTGGGCTCAATAGTGAGTTCAGGGCCAGCCTGAACTATAAAGCAGAACCCTGTCTCAAAAAAAAAAAAAACTCACTTTATTGTGAATATACATAATCTTTAGTAGAATTCTACTTTAAGATGCTTTAATGTAGTTTCATGTTAATGTCAACACCTATTTAGATCATAAAATATACTTTTTTCAAAATGAAATTATACTCATTTCTTTCACCACTGTATAAAGAAAAACATGTTTTTATAACTTTAAATTCATTAACTTTTGTCTCCAAAAATAGTGTCAGCCAATATGAGAATAGATTAAGGCTTTATACTTAAGTAAAGGAAGCTAGGTTGACAGTCATTTACGTTGAGCTAAACAGCAGTAAGGACTGGTTTAGAATTATATTCTATTTTAATTTAACTGGGAATAAGAAGCTGTGACTCATTTTTTTCAAGGCTTATCCCCTCCAGCAAAAGTTCAGCCCCGTAATTCTGTTTTTCAGAATAAAATTACTTCTGTGATAACTTTGCCACAAATATACTATTATCATACACACCTGGCAATATGTGAATAGAAAATCACTGTTCAACTCTTCAAAATTCCTAGCCATGGCAACAAGTTCTATTAGAAACAAGTATTATATTGATTATAAAAAATATTGTAAATGATAACTATAGTACCAAAAATTAGAAATACCATCAATATGTCACTTATCATCCTTAATATCAGAAGAATTTTATAATTGAAAGGTTTCATTGAACAGATTGTATACTTTTTGAAAATCTAAAATCTAAAATCCATTGTTAAATAACATACATAGACTGAAATACACTTCCAAAAAGTTTATGAAAACTTTTCAATATATTCCTTTAATATCACTTGATTCAACAATAAAGAAAAATTAAAGCCACAAAGACACTAACCCCTCCTTCCCAAGTATACACTAGGGAGGTATTGGAGAATTCTGAGCTTAAAATACCACTGACCATACAAAGGCATGCCCTATTTTATTAGAATAAAATAGACCTCACTTAACTTTCATTTCTTTTTAATTCTGAGGTATCTAATAAACTGATTCAGATAATTTTTTACTAAAGTATTATCGACTTAATATTTTCTTTAAGTATTAGCTCCCTGATAATTAATTGGAATTAGAATTAAATTGGAGTCAAGCAAATGTGACACAAACAGTTCCTCATTTTCAAAGGAAATCAAAGAATACTGTGCACAGCTTCCTGTCCTTTGAGGCCTCCCAAACACAAGATATACAGTTTGTTGGGAGCTGCTCCTGGACCTCTCCTGCACTCGGGTCCAGGGGATTGCAATCCTTGGTGCTGAAAGAGCTCCAGATCCTGAATGTTCCTCTTTGAAACAGTAATAGGCCAAATTCTCATTAGCAGCTGAGGAGAGACATCGTTACTGCCCAGCCTTCAGTCTCCCTTTTTGCCAGGCTTTTGCAGGTAGGAACACACACACACACACACACACTCACACACACACACACACACACACATGAAGCAACATCAGTAATGACATAGTTAGTGCTTCTACCAACTAAAATAATTTTTTAAAGCATAAGAAATAAAATTAAAATGAAGACAGATATCCAGAGACTTAAGACTCTACCCTAACCTTTGCCTTATATCTGAGGCTAATCAGAGGCAAACAGAAGTAAATAGCATCCAAACAAAGCTGACTTCAAATTGTCTCCAAGAATATAAAGTAAAGGGAATAAGCTAGAAAGTTAGTATTAAATGATATCACAATGATAATATTGAGCAAGCTAAACAATCAGTTAATGTTATTTAATTTGTTCTCTTAATTTGTTAATTGGTTCGCTTAAGAATGATTGTGTTGCCGGGCGTGGTGGCTCACGCCTATAATCCCAGCATTCGGGAGGCAGAGACAGGAGGATTGCTGAGTTCGAAGCTTGCCTAGGCTACATAGTGAGTTCAGAGCCAGCCTGAACTACAAAGCGAGACCCTGTCTCAAAAAAAAAAAAAAAGAATGATTGTGTTTCAGTTTGGCTCATGTGGGACATCAAAATTTACCCATCAGTACATTTACTAAATCAAGCACGAATACTAATAGCAAATGTAATAATTTTCAAACCATTTCCACATATACTTGCTGCGTTTAATCTAATCCTTATTGTGCCCATTTTATTTTAGGGTTGACACTGTAAACTAGAGCTGTTAAGTGACTTGTCCACAGTTCCACAGCTGAAGTTAGAACCGAGATCTTCTGACTCTCTCCAGTGCTCTTATGGGAAATGAACAAAAACATACTTTTTAATATAACTACAGTTTCCTTTGAAACCCTGTTAACAGTTTCTGTGCTCGTTTCATGCTAATCTTTTGTCAACATTGATTTTTCCAGGTATGTTGAAAACCCCCTATCTAGCTCCAGCTTCCTTAATTTTAAATTTTAAAAACTGTATACATTTTGCTGACTTGAAGAAAGGACACAAAAGTAGACTTCAGGGTAGCCGAATGAAAGAGTTTTACAAAACTGAGATAGGCTAACCCCCCAAAGGGAAAATAGGCTAATGGTCACCAACATGAGGCTTGTTCAAGTAAAAGTAGAAGCGATCTCATGCCTTTCTGAGAGGTGAGGATGACGACAACTGTATTCCCTTCTGACTTCAAGCCTCTAGAATTCTGACCCATACCCTGGAATATATCCAGCAAAACAACATAAAAATTTGTTTACGTCTCTTCGGTGTTGCCTACACTTAACAAAACTGAGGAAATAATTCAATCTCAGAACCTCAGTAGAAGCTCATGTGGTTTGGAGTTAAATCACTTTGTTAGTGAATAGCTGGTTTCTCTGCAATCTGACTACATCATGAAATGCAAAGGTTTTTAATGGAAACATCCTCTGAAAAAAACTGCAGAGCTACAGATAGATGCAAGTCTAGTGTATATATAAAACGCACACTTAAAATAATGTTGAACTCAAACTTTTGACGAAGTACACTGAATAATAAAAAGGAGGACTAAAAACATCAAAAATGAGTCACATGCAATAGGATTTGTTTTGTTTTTTGAGGACAGAATGTATTTTTCATATTCAAATATGATAAAAATTGATTCATACAATGTGGTATTCTATGGTGTTTCAACAAAAAAATAGTTGAGAAGGTGACTTTTTAAAGACATTGCAATAACCCTAGTAATTTCAGCATTACTTTCTTTTTCATCACAAATAACAAGTAGTTTATGCCCTGAAGCATGAATACTGCACAGCCACTATAATTTTCACCAATCCAGACAGCATTCCAATAGTTGTTCGTATTCATAGATTTTCAGATTATTTTTAAATATAAAGTTATTTTCTCCGAAATGGTCAGATCAATGATTTCCATGGATAAAGTAGGTGTTTCACAAAGTAAAATTTAATCATTTTTTTTTCTCTTTTAACCATAGCTTTACAATTTCTAGTTGTATTTGTTTTAGCAAAAAAGAAAAATGTTGTATGTTGGGAGTTGAATAGCATTTAGTGGGTAAAATCTTGGTTTCTCAAAATAGCCTTTTTTACTACATTCACTAAAAAAATAGTGAATGAAGTTACAGCTTCCAAGGAAGAATACAAGGATAAACATGTATGTAGCACTTGGAGGAATTTTATTACGTTACGTTTATATCGTGAAACTTTAAGGTGTAACAGCAATAGATGGAGACAGTATTTCATTGTACAACACGGTGTGCCATAGAGTTGTCCCCTGCACATTTTCATAATGACCATTTATGGTAATAATGACAACATCCTTCATTTTGATGTCTCTGGAACATACTGGGACACACTGAGGTTCCAAAGTACATCCATTCTCTCACCTGATATCATTTTACTTGATGAAGAATTTTAATAAGTTACCCAAAGTTAAATAACAATAGCACATGATCTTGTATGGGTTCAGGCTCGTTCTTGGTCTCCACTCTCCTTCATGGCTCACGGGATTCAATCAATTGTCTGGTATTTGACTTTATATGGGAACCAATCACTCACCATCTCTGAAATTATGCCAAAGGGTAACAGAACTGACTCTCCTCACAGTTAAGTAGGCAGTAGCCCCAAGAATGTTGAGGTAGTTCCGATGAGAAAAATCATGTCAGAGACTGTAGAATGAAAGTTAACAAGTTACTAACTACCACACACCACGCTTGTGTGCATTAATATCTTTTCTAACTTGATCCCCAAAACTGTTTGAAGTTGGTGTTACTATCTTCATCTGGAAGCTACTTACTGCTGCTGAAGCAGTTCAAATAGCCGATGCGTGACAGAGGTGATACTGGAGCTTTCTACTATTGAATTCCAAAATCTGCAGTTCATTCTCTATGATGCCTGTTTTTCTTTAGTGACACTAGGCCCCTTAGTAGCATGACACACATCAGGAAAACAATCCCATCTAATAATGGTCATATTGCCCTGAACTTGCCTGACTTTGGAAGTTAAGCAGGATTGAGCCTATTTGGTACCTGGATGGGAGAAAAAAAAAATCTTTCTTTAATCTGTGATTCCATTTTGAAGAAATAAAACCATCACATAGTTTCTCTTGATTTTGTCCTAACCCTCGTTCAAAATGATCCCTTATTTTTTATTCTTACAATAATTATTATTATAGCATATTAAATGTTATCTACACAAAGGATATGTAGCAATAACATTTTACTCTTAAAATATAAGGACAGCATCGGTGAGGTGGGTTGAAAAGGCAGCCTCCTTCTTCCTGTGGGACTCTTGGCCTTCCCTGGAATGCAGCCTTCATTATTCACTCCAGCTGATGAAAATCAGCCAAGTGATGCCCGCCCACGAGCTCCCCAGCCCCGAGCCAGTCTGTCATTTATGAAAGCTCTCTGAGAAGAGAGAATGAAGACCAGCCCATGTCCTCTTTTATATATTCAGCTAACATTCATTCCCCTTTGGCTTAATCCTTAAAATGGTTTTTAAATTCACTTCATTGGAAGTCCCAGTATATCAGACAGTTGGTAGTGTCTTGTGAGACCTGAGGAAAGGGTTGGCCAGAACTGAACTTGACTTTAATACAAGACCATGTTCTATTATTGTTTAACTTTGGGTATTTCTCCCCTAGGAGGAGGACAGAGGAGAACTAACCAGCTCCAGGACCAAGGTAAGAGGGGAGTTTTCTTTCAAAAGAATGGGTTCCATCCATTTGAAGGAAACCCCTCCCCCACCTATTTTTAATCCTTTTTCTTTATATATTTATATCTTTTAACCCACCAGCAATAGGAAACCAGCTTGCCCCCCTCTACATAATCCACTTGCAACTGTTATAGCAAGAAAAAAGAAAAACCTTCACACAAATCATACCAGTTATATGATAATGTGTTCATGTTTTCCATCTTCATTGGATATTAATTTGTATCAATCTACCATTCAGGCTGATTCTCCAGCTTTAATTTCTCTATATGTAGCACATACATGGCTACAGTTAATCAAACCATAATAGGTAAGAAGTCACAAAATATTAAAACTAAAATCCAAAATGTTTCTAATGCATGTATCATTAAGAAAATTTTAATGAAAAAATACTGATATAATTTTAATGATGTATATTTTGCAAAAGGATCATACTAAACTTTTCATCTGAAGTAGTACAGGCTTAATGATACTGTGTTTTAATATACTTATTAAAACTGGGGTTGAAGTAAGAGAAGACAGGAGAAACACTACACTGAGCATTACTTACCCCTACTGATATACTCTCCTGCCGGGCATTTTATGTTGATTTTAATATTTCCCACTATACCCTCTGCTTTTATGCTGTTATGTTTGGAGATTACCATTGGTATTCCCTGATTTTGATGTCTGTTTCAAATTGGTACTCTCAGAGGGGAGAAACAAAAGGGAGAAACGACTAAGAGAATTTCAAAAGCATTAAAATGTGAGGTTGTGGGAGAAAGAGGGACCACTTAGGTTACAAAAGAGAGCAGCCGCCAGTCCCATTCAGCCACGGCCCCTCACTGTCACTGCCCTCCAAGGAGGCAAAATCTTGCACGACTCAAGCAGATTTTAAAATTGCTTTAGGACCAAGTGTCTGAAGCACTTGAAGCTCAAAAAGAAGAAAAGGAATCTTAAAGGAGATTATAGGATATATTAGAGTCCTATCAATAATTCCTTGATTTGTTCAATCCTAAATTTTAAGATGCCAAACATATGGAATATTTGCTTAAGCAACCATCCAAAAAAACTGTCACAATATTTTTGGTGAACTATGTAGCAGTAGAATTTTATGTTTATCAGAACATTATTTATGCAGGAAGATTTGTTGTATCCTTTGAATTCTTATGAACTACTTCATGGTAATCTCATTCAGTATAAGAATTAGTGGTGGTGGTTCTCATTGACTTAGTTCTTTGGAATAACCTGAAATTGAGACAAAAAACAATTTTTTGAAATTTATTGGTCAATTATTATATTAAAAAGTATCAATTTATAATAATTATATTCAGCATATTAGGTATGTTTAAAAATAGCTCATGGAAGTACTCAAACTGATAGCTTAAGCTATACCCATTTTCTGACAAGGAGCAAATAATTTAAAAACTACATGATATATTTTAGTCTTAATATCAATAGTAACAAATGTAGGTGAGACTACTTTAGAAACATTGCTACTTTTTTCTGTCTGAATTAATGATTGAGCATTAGCCCACAGTCCTGTTTTAAATATGGTTATGAATCCTGCAGCTCTCAAAGATTTGGATTGTCACTTTGAATGCTGGAAACAGTCTTTAAAAATTCTAAGAAAAACTGAATATTATTCGTCTTCATCTATTTTGGGATGACAGAAAAACTTTACATGTTCCTAGTTATGAGCCTCATTTTATCCTTGAACTTTTAATGAAACTTTCAGAAAGTGTCCTTTCTTTAGCCTATAATCCTTGTTACTTTTTAAAAAAAAGCATTCTTCTCCTCAACCAAGTTCGTTTCTCCATTTGTGTTATTCTCCCACATAACCAAAGCCTAATCAAAAGGAAACACAGGGAAAAAGGAGATCAGTTAGAATACATTTTAAATTGTGACATCCAAATACTTGCCTGGTGGAAAAGGCCATGAATCTTAAATGAGAGAGGAAAATTGAAACTGATATTTGGCTTTTACTCTCAAGAACCTGATGGAAGAAATAATTTGTATGTGAAACTTTACTAGACATATTTAGTGAATTGAATACACACGGAAATATGCAGTGAAGTTAAACCAAATGTACTTTTGACATTTGGTATTTGTTGATAATAAATATAATTTATATTCCTAAACTGAGTTGAATTATACTATTCTAATTAATAAATTTAACAACAGAAAAATTTTCTGGAGGTAATATGTCTTACTTGATAATTGTAAAGAAACTAAGTTGGCTTATTAAAATATAATTATCTGAGATTTTCAATTTAAACCCTGATTGGAAATATAATATTTTTCTTGAAATTGATCTAATAGTGTTCTTTTTTAAAGTGAGTTGCTGACCCCTTTACTTCAACTATCTGAAAGTTACTGAAGTACCTTCCTAGATCTTTTTTTTATTTAATGGACTAAATCACCTTCCATTATTCATAAGGATCATCAGTGCTAATAGTATTTTGATGTCTCTCTGCCAATATGTAATAGTTTTAAAATATTTCATTTCAAAATGCACTTCACACTAGACCTCTGCAAAAATCTGTTAGATTTCACAGTTAAATGACTCCCTCTCGCTCTCCAGCACAGTATTCTTTCTCTTTAACGAATCCTTCAAAACAGTCCCTCTAATTTGTTGCATGTGATATGAATTCTATATGTAATTATTGCATATACACTTTACAGTATTTCTTGCTCTGTCTTGGGGCTAAGAATAACATAACATAAAACATGATTGCCACCCTCCAAAAGGGTGGGAACACGTGTACACACAAACCTTTGGAAAGTAAAGCATAACTCAAAGCAAATGTGAATGCCTCAGATAGCAGATGTTATTCTTTTAAAAGGAAGGTAAATAAAATCTGAAGTATTCGGAAAAGACATCGTAAAAAAGGTTCAGAGGTATTCATTGATAGGTATTAGCTGAATGAGTAAATCAGTAATGACTACTGGAAAATGAGGAAATGTAGAAAGGATAAGAGAAAGAAAAAAAGAGAATTCTCAGTGAAAGTTCTACTGTGAATTTGGAGTGAATTTTAAGTAAAGTATCTTGGGGCTGACCTGGCTAGAGACAGAGTCCAAATGGGAGGATAGTGTGATTGAAAGACTAGACTTCTGTGTCAGGATACCACACGTTCCATTTTGCCTTTTCCACTTACTAGTCATACAATTTTAGGAATTACTTTCCTTATGTGTAAAATGGAGTAAAATCCAATCATACAGGATTGTTATGAAAATCCAAATAGAGTATGAAGAACTTGAGGCAGTCTCTGGATCAATAAAATATAACAAAATTATACTTTAAAAGTATATGTATCTGGACATGTGCTGTAATCCCAGCACATGGCAGGCTGAGGCAGGAGGATCACCATGAGTTTGAGGTCAGGCTGAGCTACATAGTGAGTTTGAGACTAGCCTTAATTACAAAGTAAGACTCTATCTAAAAAAATATAGATATAGATATAAATATAGATATATAGATATATCACTGAGAAGTCTTGAATGTCAGAAAAAGAACACAATATCAGAGGCCTTCATTGATGAGTTTCTGATGGTGATTTTACAAAACACTAAAGGAGCAGAGAAGCAAAGTTACTGTGGCAGAGATGGGATGGTGAAAGGGGCCATTGCATCTGCTTTCGAGCACTGAGGGCTTCAAGTGAGTGAAGTGAAACCATGAATTTCACCAGCACTTTTCAGAAAAACAGGTTTTAATGGGCTATAGAAACGGAAGTGTAATGAAATCTGAAATACTACACTGAACCTGCAGCCGGGTCTATTTATTTTATGATTTGATTCTACACTTCTATTCTTTCTGGGTTAAATTTTCTAATTTTCTGCACAGTGCATTAGAAGAGTTCCTTATGATGCTGTCCCTTAGGATTCTAAAGTACTGGTCCCAAGAGATCAAAACTTTCATCACTGGGACCTTTATGTTTGTTCAAATAGACATTTTAATCTTGGGAGAAGATTCACGTTACCATATAAATACATGAAGTCATTATATAGGTTTTATTATTGCTTTAAAGAAAATTTCCTACTTCTCTTCTTCTTTAAGGAAGTATCAGTTCAGTTGACAAGGATTTATATCAACTCAAGAAGTATTTAACCAGAGATCAGAAGGTGCCAACTGAGTAATATCAGGAGTACTATATAAGTTAAATAGGTTCCAAAGATTGATTAGGGAAACCTTACCCAGCCAAACATCAAATGTCTCAAGAAAAAGAAAATTTCCCTTGGAGAGACATAGAGAATAAAGACTTTGACTGCCTAGAAAAGACTGCTGAAAAGATGCAAAAACTATCAGTCATAGTAGCTGGGAAAGAGCACTGGACTAAGAGGCAGAAGACCTGTGTCCAGCTGGGCTTTGATTGGGCAAGTCACCTAACTTTCAATAGGCCAGTGAACATGTCTATAAAACAAGAAGCTTGGCTATAACCCCACCCCCTTTTAACTCAAAATTTCTAGGGTTCCAAGTCTTTAAAGCAAATAATGAAAGCTTTTAGGAAACATCAAAGGGTTTTAAAAGACAAAATGAAAACATGAAGCATACATGACTCGTAGAACTGGAAAACACATCCGGAGAGTCGGGAGCAGAATGTAAAACTGTAGGAATGCGAAGTCTGGTCAAGGAGAGTCACATGGCATATCGTGGTCCAGGCAAGTGACTACATGCAGGGTGTAGTACATCTTGGTTCAGATACTGTGAACATGAATGCAACCAGTTCTTCTGGTTTTGAAACTGTGCTTTAATAAAAGCCACAATTTGAAAAGTGAACAATACAGAAAATGTGAAGCATTTCACCTGGGTAGCTGTGGTCTCATCTTCAAACAAAGCTCCCTTTTGCTTGGCTGAAACAGAGACAGTAACAGCAAGTGGGATGGTTTGGAAAAGGACGTCACCTGTATGATCTCAAGGCCCCACAAAAAAATAAATTTACATTACTTGATATTAACTACTAATATGTTCTCCATTTATACAAATGTAACTAAAAGTATATTTTGACAATTTTTAAATGTTTTAACCTCTTTAACATATAGTCTTTTAAAAGACACATTCATATGTCTGCAGAAAGACAATAGATTGAGAGTTAACACAAGTCGCCCCCTGACAAATGGGTGTTGAACTTTCTCTATTAAAACTCTACAGCAATGACAGAAAAAAAATTTATTTCTGTTACTTTTAAGATATACAAATATTTGGGCTAGGGATTTAGCTCAGTGGTTCTGGCATCTGCCTGGCAAGTGCAAGGTCCTGAGTTTGATCCCTGGTACCACATACCTCAATGCTGGGTGTGGTATCTCACACTTGTAATTCCAGCAATCAGGAGCCAGAGGCAGGAGGATTGCTGTGAGATGAGTCCAGCATGGGCACATAGTGAGTTCAGGCTGATCCTGAACTACAAAGCAAGACCTTGTCTCAAAAAACTAAAAAAAAAAAGTCAAATATTATTGGAATCTGGAACAGATACTTCTAAATCTATATTCATGATTTTCCTTCTAAGGTCTGTGAACCTGCTGAAATCATATGCAAGTCAACTTTTTTGTCTGTGTGTACTTCCCTAGGAAAATAACCAGCTTTCATCAAATTATAAAATACAAATGACTTAAAGTAGGTTAAAGAATTTTACTCTTGTGATCAAAAATTAATGAAATTATGAAAGTCAGTTGCATGAAATACTTGTAAGGAATATGTTTACAAACATTCAACATTAAAATATATTTATAGCTGGGGGTTGTGTTGCACACCTCTAATTCCAGCATTCTAGAGGCTGAAGCAGAAAGATCACTATGAGTTTGAGACCAGCCTAGGTTACATAATGAGTTCAAGACCAGTCTACACTACATAACCAGGCCCATCTTTAAAAAGAAAAACAACAAATATATACATATTTATTGTTTATTGTATATTAATATATAATTAAAATTTTGAAATTCTTGCTATCCCTTTCTAATCCCTTTCTGACTAAATTTCTGGCAGATCATGTGATAAAAGTCACATTGCTCCTTCACTTAATTATATTCTTTAGACTGTTTTCAAGTAGGAAATAGGCATGCAAATTCCAAATAACATAATTTAGTGACAACTTCTGGATACTATCCCAGTAGCTACCTCTCTTATTCAGTTCTTGAATCATTTGCCAAAGAAAATAAGAATGTGTGTATACTAACTTAATTACAACAGTGTATATCATCTAAAACCCAAAACAAAGGCACTAAATCATTCCTTATTAAAGTCATTTTTAGATTCTCATCATAATTCACTGGATCTAAACTGTCTTTCCAGTTAAAAAAAACATTCGCAGACCTTCCTTATCATTGCATGAGTGAACAGAAGTGAAAACTTAATATCTTCCCTTAAAAATTTACATATATATGCAGAACAATTTGGTCCAAGTTCTGCTTTTGAGAAATAAATGCACAAATCCAATGAAGCAAAAAGTACCTGGTGCTTTTCTACTAAAAGGAAGAATTTGGGAAGAAAAGTTACAGCAGAGCTACAAGTTAAATTGAAAACTTAGTGGAGCATTGAAAATGCTCAGAACTGGTTACTCTTCCAGGCCTAAATAGCTGGGAAAGGTTAGAAATATGAATGCAAATTCCTTTTCTTAAAGTCAGACATATTCTGCGCTTGTCACGTGATCATTTGACAGCCTACTGATTTTTATTTACTTTGTATGTTTTCCTGATTGATAAAATAGTTATTTTCTCATTTAGTCATTAATTGAATTGACACAGGTTTCTAGGGTTTGTTATAAACCTTGTTTTTCTGTGATGCTTCATTCATCCTCAACTGAGGGAAACTCTTCATTTACAAAAGTGAATCCCAGTTGAGATTTGCTTCTCTTTTATCCATCTCACCTTGTAATGTGAGACAGACAGGCTTTCACCATCCAACTCTGGTAACTATGTTTACAGCACAGCCATCATTTAAAACAGAACAGGCTTCACAAAGTTCATTTTATTCATTTCTCATGAAATTATTATTTTATTACAGCGCTTCAGAAGTCATATATATATATATACATACATATATATATGAAAAAGAACACATATATGGTTTCATACTGTTTAAATCAAGTATATTTGACAGTCTGAAATTTATGTTTGATTTCAGGAAAAGGATATAGCCAATATATAATATGACACCAAAAAAATCCAGTTTTTAATTCCTAAAAAAAAATCTAAAAGATTTTTCTTAAGAAAATCTAAGATTTTTTTTTTCTTAAGGTCTCCAACACTTGTTTGGGAAACAACAAAATTGTTGGCCATGAAAATCTTTTTTTTTTTGTAAAAATGTAAATGGCCACTTAGGAGGACTCCTGCCTGTTCACAGTCGCTTTTATTTAATCCAGCCTGAAGTGAAAGATTCACCTTGTCTTGTAAGTATGTCTGAAACAGCACGTGTTCCCTCTGGGCCACTGAGAGATGTATTAACCGCCTGCAGATCCCACCTGCGGAGGTGGCCTGCTAATTCGAGCATTACTCGGGCTTCTCTGCCTGACTTGCTCCCGTCACACGAGGCAGAAACTCTGGAAGTCAGTACAGTGCCAGTCCTTCGGTCTGTGACGAGCAGCACAAAACTTAGTATACCGAAGCAAACCCATCAACGGAACAAAGAACGTTTCTGAAATCCTTAAGGATACATCTTAATGTTCTACTTCTCCAAAGTGTATTTGATATAAGATACACTAAATGCTTGATTTACAAACTCAATTTGTTTGCGAGGGTTAACAGACCTGTGTCCTTAGGGACAGTTAATCTCATGCAGGAAAGGATATTTTAATGCTCCTTCCCGACTCTTTAAAGGTTAAATCTTTATTTGAGACCAGGTAGAAGCATAGGAGGCCAGCATTCAGATCGTAACTCAAGACTTGGCTCATAATTTAAAACTAAAATTCTGATCGTAACCCAAGTTGTTCACATCAGGCCAGCTGTAACTTGAGAGTCCACTGTAGAATGTAAATTTGTACTTGAATTAAATAATTCAATAAGGCTTTATATAATAAGAGTTTCTGTTTGTTTTTTACTAAAGTATCAATGCCCATTATAGAAATTTTGAATGGGAAATGTAAAGAATAAAAATAAGTCATAATCCCTCCACCCAGGGAAAATAATTTGTTGAATTTTCATCCAGTCTGGTTTTGTTAACATTAAATATGTATATCTAAATTTTATATATATATATATATATATATATATAAAAATACAGAGTACAAAGAGTATATAAATATATTACTTTTTAACAAGTTATAGTGATTATAATTTTAATGATTATAAAACATTACAATATTGTTGGCGCTTAACAATATTAATACACTGGGAACTTTGTAGAAAAGTAGATACTTTATACCTAACTTAAAGAATCTGGGAACAGAATTAGGTCTAAGCATCTGTATTTGTAATAAGTGATTCTGATGCATAACTCAAGCTTCTATTGGATCAAAGGTAAGAATTTTGTTAAAGCTTGAGCTGAACGGAGGCCAGTTATTCTTCTAATTTTTAGTTTGGGCTATCAATTTCTGAAAATGTCCTATTTATTAAATCCTTGACTATATCGAGCATCTTTTTTAATCTTTTCAAATATGAATAAGGAAAATACATATTTGCACTGCTTTAATTCACCAAATAAGGTCAAATTATTATTCTACAATTTTTATCTCTCTGTGCCTAAGTTATATATTAATATACTTTGATGATTTTTAAAGTAATATTAACTCTTTACATAATTTCTTATAAGTTCACATAATTTTTAATTTTTCAAAATATGTATTAAGGTTTGATGGAGATTATGACAGAAAGTTTCAGCCTCTTTCAGGTAAATGTTCTAGGCGTTGTAATACCAGGTGTTAAAATTTATAGAGAGTACAGTATTAAGAGGAGACTCCAAGAAGAGAGCACAGTGTCAACACTGAGAGCCTTTCTATGTGTACACGGTCAGAGGGTCCCTTCTTAGCAGCATCATACAGCAATGGCACCGTTCCACAATTGTGAAGGCACTGACCGGGACACTGCTCCTGGCTCCACAGGCAGCAACTGAACGTTCGCCCCATGGAGCAAGATAGAATTTAATTTGCCTCAGCAAAACTAGTGATTGTTTTTACTTTAGTATGTGATTTATTTTCTATTTTATTTTTTATTTTGTTACTACATGTTTCCAGTACTACATAGGGATTAAATTTATAAATGGTACATGCACGTATATTTTCATCCATGTTTTTTTTAACTCCTTGCCCTCTCCTGCCTGCCTCTTCCCTCTATCTCTTGGTCCCCTTCCCTTTTGCAAAACACATATATCTTCGTACTTCCTAGTATCTTTATTTTGCTCTATAATTTATTTATATTTTGGACATTATTCTGCAAACTGTATATGTCCTGAATAACCTATGGGCACATATTTACTAAATATGAGGGTTTGTATCATCAGTTCTGTATAATAATATTCACAAACCCAAAAAATGGAAGTCACCAGACTGATACCTTATAAATTTCCCTGTTTAAGTAAATATTTCATCACATATATACATCAGTGGCTCAGTAACAGAGAAATTACATGGGAAGATATGTGACTTTGAACTAAACACACTGCATAAGGCCAAGTAAGCACAAGAACATATTCAGATCTATAGAATGTCATGATAAGTCACTTTATGGAATTGTAGAGAGAAAGGTAAAGGTCTTAGTCAGGGTTTAGCATGTTTTTACCAAAAAAATCTTACATTGCACTATTTTACTTAGCCCAAAATTGATAAATGGAAAAAGTTTATATATGTTAGTTGCTGTTTGATAATTTTTATTTTATGTGAAATTTCAATAACATTCTTAACAAGGATGGGTCCCAAATCCTAAGGCAATAAGGCAAATTTTCATGATCCCAAGTTCCAGGGGAAGGAAATGCAAAGATTTTTAAACTCTCAGAAGTTTTCCAGAGATTGTGAAATTCAACCAGATGAACATTTTCACTCTTACCTAGTTTCCTTTTATATCACTACTGGTCTAATTAATTAATTAATTGATTTAAAAGCTATTTGGGAAGAAATTTTCTTACTTAGATTTTCCAAAGGTGGAGAAGACAAAAGCAACTAGGTAAATTATTTGTGTCTTCTTTCAAGCCATAAAAAGCCAAGATCCACATACGTGGGTTCTCCAATGGGATTTACACATCAAAAAGAATACTATCACTTACGATTATTTCTTCCTTCTCTTCCATTTCTACATGTAAAACAATCCATTTCAATTGGCTCAGTATATAAAAGCTGCACTCAATACCATCAAAGGAGTAATTAATGTAAGAAATAGCCCACAATATTTTTTTTCCTCTTTTCCTGTTTGGCAGATTACAATTACAACTTCTTTCATGCTTATTGTAAGAATCTCCTTTATAATCAAGATGAGTTTCTGCATTGACTTTAACATCAGTGTCTGGAATATATAAGAGATTCCAGGGCCCCAGATTTAGCTCAGTGGTTCTGGCATCTGCCTGGCAAGCACAAGGTCCTGAGTTCAATCCTCTGTACCACATACCACATTGCCGGGCATGACTCACACCTGCAATTCTAGCACTGGGGAGGCAGCGGCTGGAGGATTGCCATGAGTTCAAGGTTATCCTGGGCTACAGAGTGAGTTCCAGGCCAGCCTGAACTACAAAATGAGACACTGTCTCAATAAAATAACTAAAAGAGAGAGAAATTCCAAAGTAACAAAATGTGATATAAATAAGGATCTACTTTCAGTTTTTCTGATGTACATGGGTGCTTGTGAATTTCTTAACTTGTTTAGTACTATTTCTTCAAGATTCTTGAGGAAAAAAATACTTCTTAACATCATCTAGTAAAATCAGTGTCATAATTTTAAACATTTTAAATCATTTGATGATGATGACCATTAATAACATGTAAGAGTAATGCCCTCCAGAAAGTAGAACAGATATCCAAATGATCCTTCTGTACGTAGTTTATGTTGCAGTCTAAGTAGAATTCAAGGAGGCCTCTAGACTTAACCCTATTACATAAGGATATTATGTATTGGGGTGGACAGTTGTAGAAAATAACAGGTACTTTTAACATGAAAAGAAATCTTGAAATATACAAATCATCTCCAATATTAACTATAAGTGCCTTTCACTTTGTATTGTTAAAGTAAACTTAATAATGGTATTAAGTGTACTTTGTTAAAGGATTGTAGGTTGTAGAAAAAACAGGTAGACTAATTATGGATAGAGCAGTAATTTGTCTATTGGTCAAAGGTACATTATTTATCAGACATAGAAATATGCATATATGTATAGATTGCAGTGTGAAACTAAACTGTTTTTACATGGCCTATTAAATTGTATTAGAAGGACAAAATCTTAGAGAAATTTTGTAGAAAGCTTGATTCCAAACAATTTCTCAACATAAAGCTTTTTTTCTTATTCATTCCTTTACTTTGCTTTGCTTTGTTTTGTTTTGTTTTGTTTTTTCTGTTGTGCTGTGAAACTGTCTTTGGATATGGCTAACAACCCTGTTAAATAACCCTCTCATGAAATGCTTTTAATTTTATCAAATGAGTGATCTAAACCAACATATAAAGTAAGTGGGATATCACTTCATTAAAATATCTAATATGAATTTTAAACTAGAAAAAAGTGAATAAGAAACTTCTTTAAACAGAAAATGTTAGTAGTCTCAATTTATTGAAAGACAAATACTTTTAGTGGCTTAAAATACAGAATAAAGCAATTCCTTTCTCCAATAGAATTTTTCAAATAGATATATCTATATTCCTGAAATGTTTAAAATTTCTTTATTTTAATTTGTTCCTTTTGGCAATTAAACCGAATGCCTGATACTCTTCAGCTTAGGAACTATACATAAATTATTTTGCAGTATTAGTGTGACACTTGCCAGGGAATGTGAGAACTACCAACTATTAAATTACATTTATTCCATGAGACTAACTCTTAAGAGTTAACGTTCCCAAACTATGTTACTTGCTCATGGGAAGCCTTTACTTTCTTCGTGGATCAGCCCATCACAGCAGCAGAAAAGCATATCACTCCTCTGACGTACCATGAACACATTTTAACAGAACATACACTTTTACAGGCTATTTCGTGGAAAAATATCTAACATTTCATTAGTTAGCTAAATGCACTTTGCATGCAAATCATACTATCCATTAATCTGATTGTTTCATTTTATTTTATCTGTAACTCATGTGGGATTCAGTAATCACCAGGTTCAGTGTTTCTCAAACAGCACAGCATGGATTGGACAAATTACCCTCAGTATATAAGCCACTTCTTAGTTTTAATAGAAATTTTGTTAAATATAGAAAACCTCCTCAGAGAGTTAATGGGTCATTTAAAAACTATAATTTGAAAGCAAGAAGGAAACCAAATGCAAGGAAAGCAGAAGCCCAAGTATGTTTTTAATTCTTTCCAAATAACTAGAATATGCTGCCCCTTCCCCTGTAGAAATGAACATGGGGAAAATCTCGAATGTCTGTTTGCCAAGTTCATTTCACAAGCAGAGTGTCTTTTGGGAGTTTAAGGGCTTAACGTCGACACTGAAGCTGGATATGTGATCCTAATTTCCAGAAAGTAGCAAGTGCTTTATGAATCATCACAAAATTTAGATGTAAGAACCTATCCCTCAGTGCTGCTATTTCTTGCCTAGCCTGTCACTTCCAGGCTAGCAAACTAAAACAGCCTGGAAACCCTAGTTTAGCTGCTGAGCCCAGCTAAACTAAACAAACTCACTAAGCCAATACAAATAAAAGGGAATAGTTAAGCATCTATGCTCTTTTTGTCAAGAACATAAAATTAATGGCTGGTTTGCTGCTTGTTATGCCATTTTGTTTTTTCCTTTGGGAACGAATTTTCATTTCTGTCTGTTTTGAGTCATTGCCATTCTTAGAGACAGAGAAATTCAAGACAATTCTTTCTCAATTACTAGTAAATCTAAGTGTATTACTGTTCTGCAAAAAAAAAAATCCATGTAATTGGTTGATGAGATTAGTTATTTGACAATAAATGAACTGTGAAAATGAACAGCACCAAAATACCGCATGCTTAATACATTTGAAATCAGCTACAAATGCCTTTGGCTTGAACTTTGGTGGAAGGGGCTCCAGGATGACAAAATGAGAGGTTTATTTAGCGTTTGGGAGAAGCTTATAAAGAGCTTAAGTCCTCATTCCTTCTAACATCTTAACAGCTGTACAGTTTCTTACAAAATATGTTTTATCGTTTCAAGAAATGCTGTTAACCTCGCAGTTTTAAAACTGAATGAACAAGGCCTCTTGGACAAATTGAAAAACAAATGGTGGTACGACAAAGGAGAATGTGGCAGCGGGGGAGGTGACTCCAAGGTTAGCCTCAATGTCACCAAAAGCGGGTAAACAGTATGTACAGTAATAAGTGCATCTGCTGGGAGACTTCTGGTTTGGACCTAGTAACAGCTGAACTGCTAGTCAAGTCCCTTTTCAAACTTAAGTATGCAATTACTGTCAAAGCAAAAATATTTGCAACTATGATCAATTTGATGACATACTAAGACATCTGATAAAAATCATCACTGAAAAACGGGTTTGAAAAAGCTGTGGATCAGACATACTCATGGGAGTCTTAGTTCTGGAAAGCAGAAGGGGTTGGAAGTTTGTGAAAGGGCAGTCTTGTAAAGAGAGGTGAAAGAACAGAGTAGGTTAAGTCTGTCTCATTTTCCGCACTATTATTTGCCCCAAAGTTCTACCAAACATTTGAAAGCAACAAAAATAACCTGATTCTACCTACAGATGCCTATAGATCCCACTACTACATTTTCTCCATTTAAAACTCATGGACTCCCATTAAAGCTAGACAAAACTTCAAACATAAACATGTGAACCATAGATGTCTTGTCTTCCATTACTGGACCAATTATAAAATGATCAGGCTACAAAAACAAGAGCAATTATCTTTGTCCCCACTCCATCCATATCACATTAGCAGCTTTCTTATATAAAAGAATGTTTTATATACTTTTAAGCAGTATATAAAAAAGAGGTTTACATTTAACAGAATATACTGACTAATATCTCTGTACATTTCCTCATATATATCAGTGTTGGCAGACTTCAAGAAAACCATCCATACAGGGAGAAATTCTTAGAAATTACCCTCAATTGTTAAAGTAATGAAAAATTTAACCATTCATTTAAAAGTACAGATTTTTTTAAAATATAGAAACCTGTAATACACATGAAAGATTCCAATGAGAAGTCAATTGGCCCACCCATCAGGCACAGGATTTTAACAAGATGGCTGGAAGGATGGCACACATCTCCAGCCTTCCATTCAGCAGCAAATTACTAATCTTGTGCTTTCACTGGGCAATGTGCCACTGCCTGTGGAGAAAAAGAGCGTGACTCGCTATCTTTTCCCTCAAGAAACTTGTGATTTAATACAAGTAACAGCTGAACTACTCCGAGTCCCTGTGACAGCGTCCCTGTCACACTGCACACTCCATAGCTGTACAATTACTAGCACCTCACACGAGTGACAGCCTTTTCCAGCACTAGGAAGTTCCAGCCATAGCAGTCCTCAGCCACAAAAGTTTTATGAGAGATGTGAGGAAAAGGGACTTGTCTGTTAAAAGGAAAAAGACATAAGTGAAGAGGTATATTTTTAAGGGTTATAAATGTATTTGAAAACACACTATATTTATATAATTGCTGTTTAGCTTTTAATGGTAATAAAGTCATACTCATTCTTGTGAATAAAATAAATGTATTGTGAGTCAACTTAAAAATATTTATTGCATGTCTAAACCATAATTTCCCTAATATAAAATGGTTCAGTCTAAGTATTAACAATATAGAATATTTTATGCCAATTTGTAAGTATACAATTAAAGGGCTGACTTCTTCAAAGGATTGTGTTAACAAAAATACTTCCTAGGAAACATTTTATTTGCTAATTATATTTACAAAAGTATTTTTATATATCCATATCCATAAGTATGCAAATATTTATACACATAGTGAAAGAATTAAGTATAAACTCTATTTAAAAATTATTTTGAGTCTATTGTTAGTACTACTATGATTTGATGGTTAAGGACTATTAATATTTCCAAACACAATCAAAATTAAAACTCCATAAAAATTATCATAGAGGATCTATATGGAAGGCATTCATTCATAAGCAAGAAAAAATATGATAAAACCACTAAGGAAAACTAATCCTCAGAGTGGACTCTTCCACTATTAAATCCCTTGCTCAACCAAATTACAGCACTAGTTTACTACTAAGAATAGTTAGTAATAAAGATTTTGTATTCAGAATCCCAATTTAATCCACTCTCTAAAATAATACTGTTGGAGCAAAGAGCTAAAGGGATAAAGGGGCTGTGGAAGGATACCTTTTAAAAAGAGAGATATAAGCCAAAGGCAAGCTTTCACTCAATTTTGCCTTCAACTGTCCTTTTTAGAAGAAATGTAAAAGACTGCTTTAATTTCCTCCTCTTTTCACACTGGATCCTCCTCCTCCTTTCAGCCCACTTCATTCAAGAAATGCAACATAGACCAGAAAAACTTACCTATGTGTTTCAAAGTCTTTGTTTGGCAAACTATCCTGGGAACCTAACAACTTTTACAGTCCCAGTTACTGAGGAGACTGAGACAGGAGGATTGCTTGAGCCCAGAAGTTATAGACTAGCCTGAGCAACCCAGAGAGACTGGGCTCAAAACAAACAAATAACTTTTATAGTATTAACTAAAAGAAAAACTTGTTGTAAACGAAGTGCAATAATTTAAACTTAACAACTTTACAGACCACCAATCTGAGTCATATAGTGGTTAAAACTGCTTTACAAAGATGAGTGAGGTATAGCTTTTGCCCTTACAGTGTTCACAGCAAACCATTCAACCCCAAAGTGAGATTTTCTAACAAGTACTTCATAAACAGAGGTAGGGGCCACTGCATGTGTGTGGAATGGGAGTGGCATACACAGTAAAACCTGGGGTGACTTGACCAATTTTAACACCCCAATTAACCACCCATCCTCAAAAAGTGCTCTCGGTGTAGTGTTGCATCATGCTTATGCTAGATGTTAAACTGAAAGCCAATGTAGTATTCCAGGAACATGGCAAATGCCTTCTCCTCTTTAAATGGAATAATAAACCTGAGTCATAGTAAGGTCTCATAACATTTACCCAAAATTCAAGTTGTATTCAGAAACTATAATAGCAGAATGAAAAACTTACATTTTGGAAATATTTTCATTCAAAGTCAACACAAAAAAAATCGTTCTTAGTTTCACATTAGTTAGAAAACTCCATTAACCAGAAAGTACATTTCCTAAGCCTTCTGTGCTAGCTTTAATGGCACATGCTATGAAGTCACACAAATCCTGGTTTAGCTGATGCCTAGCTAGGTGTGTAACTTTGTCTTCACACAAAGTGAGTTTTCTCACTAGTAAAATTTAAATGATAGTTGTGAAGATATAAAATCTTATTAACAGTGCCCAGTACATAGTATATGTCCAGTAAATGTTAGCTATCACTATGAATCTATTACCTAGTTGTATAATGGGACTCACTGAATTAATCTGATAACCAAATAAATGAATGCTCTGTTTAACAAAGCACTCTGCCCATTTCTTAAGAATGAGGCACTGGATGATACAGCCTGATGTAATGAACAGCAGCCTAGAAATGTAGAGGAACAAAACCTACCTCCAGCAAAATGCAACAAAAGCCTACCAACCAACAGCAAAGTTACTGCTTCCGATCCTCTTAGCTGTCAGATTATTATCTGGGAATGAAAGCTGGAAGGATTTCTTTGTTACTCAGCATATTGATGTTAGTTGACAGCTGAAATTCTCTGAGCCTCTATATACAATATTGAACAATCAAAGATGGGAAAAGAAAAAAAGAGAGACTTAATAGTAAGAGAAGTTTGTCTTTTCAGAGAAGTCTCAGTTGTCCCTAACCTATCATTTGTTTGTTGGCAATAATATGTAGAGTAATTATAATCACATCATCTTACACTTTGAGTATGTTAGGATAGAGTTTAGGTGAAATTGCTTCTAGCGATATTATTTAAGTTACATGCTACAATTCAGAAGGAAAATATTGGCTTATATTGTATTTTAAAACAATAATTTACAGATTCATCATACAAGCACATTTCACTGCATAAGGTGACCCTTGATCTGTGACACCAGAACCACCTTCCTCTTTCAGTCAGGCCCTGAGTTAAAATAGTTGAATCAGTGTATTGAGGGATACTTCATACACAACATTACAGCATCAAGTAAAATCCCACCAGCTCAGCTATAATGCATGCAAGGAATGCAATCTGTTCTATTTAATTATTATCTTAAGTCTCTATCAACTTGCAGTCACTTGTATTTATTTTCAAAGAGAAAAGAAAGGAACTTCTGGATTTTGATGAACTACCACATTTACTTGGGGGGGAATTGTAAGTGTTCAAGAGCTCAAAGCTCAACCCAGGCCAATAGTTTTGGATTCACAGTAATTGCATACATTTTATTTAAAAATCCTCCCTAGCAGTATGTGCCTGTTACCTAAAGCGATGGAGCAGGTCCCAGTTTTATGTCTGGTTCTAAACCTGGGCCTACAGTACAAGACATAGCACTTACTGTGGCCTCTGCTCTGTCACTTTGCCATGCGATTCTAATGTAGTTTTACTTGAATAACATAAAATAACATATATAATGTTATTTATGTTATTTTCCACGTGAAGAACTCCTGTAAACCTTGCCGTTTTGAAACTCAGTGAGGCAGGCGTCTTAGACAAGCTGAAAAACAAATGGTGGTACGATAAAGGTGAATGTGGACCCAAGGACTCGGGAAGCAAGGTCAGTCGCCGCAGTTCGGGGCCTCCTCTTGTGTTCACAAAACAGTACCTGGGAGCAATTGGCAAAGTACATGGAAGCTTAAAACCCAAACATCTCTCTGTACACACAGCCACTGCCCAAATTAGAAACTAACGCCTTAAATTTCAACCCCAATGACCATATTTTCAGGAAATTGTATAACCTGCTCCCTGATATTAAGCCCTTTAAATAACATTAACTGCAAAAATATATTAAAAAACCAAAATTCTGTATCTTATTCTCAGACTTACGTACCACTAATAAAAATAAAATTTTTTGTTTTGGAAATAAAGACCATGAAATTTATTACTTCAAGAACTGATATATTCTCAAACCAGGAAATGGGAACTTAGTTAGGGGCCATCCAGAAAATAAAAGATGCTCAATATTAAACAAGTATTTATTTCTTCAGAAGTTCGGTCTTTTGTCACCACATCGCTAAGTATTCCACTTTCGTTTGAAGATGCTCTATTATATTTCTGTGCTGAGAGACAAACAGAATGAGCTCTCCACTTGAGTTCTCCTAATCAATGTCATCTTAGCAAATCAGTGTTTACAATCACATCCTCAAATATCTTACTAATGAATTTAGTTTGTCATTAAGGCAAAATATGTACACATATTAATATTGTGGATAGTGGCTGAATAGTTAATGCTCAGAATCCGCTTAGTTCTTCGTCTTCTAGAACAAAAAGAACTTACTGGTTTTTCTAAGACATCAAATAAGGGGCTTAAATAAAAGATCCTCAATAAACTGAAGAAGGAGACAAAGTTCAGCTAATTAATTTATCCTCAGGCCTCACCCCTGTGCTTTAATCACTTCGGAGAACCTTTGAACCAGAGTGGAATGAGGTAATCTTGGCCTGATTATGAAACAGTTATCTTAAATCCTGATGTAAAGTAAGAAAAGCATAAATATTTAGTAATTATTTTAAGAATTAAGTAACCCTAAAAATTCTTACCCACTCAGTTGATATCACGATAAATGGACAGTATATATAAATCATTTTTTGAATTAGACACTCTCCTAATAAATCTATTTATTTCTGAATCACATTTTGCACAAAATTGTATTGATGAAAAATGATGACCACAAAACATCCTCCACCAAAACACTTGTTGAAATAGTATTACATAATAAACTGTTAGAATTTATGAAAATATTCCAAATTATTGTTACAATTTTAATGCTGGACCATCTCTAGATTTTTATATATGTAATAAACTCAATTAATATCTAAAATATTAATTGATAAAGCATTTTAAGTGTGAGTGGAATTGCATTTTAGCATAATGAAATGAATTACAAATTTGTCCATATAGAAATAATTTATTTCTCAATAGACCATGGTAATTTGTATATTTGCTAAAACTACATTTTAAAAGTTCCCCAGGTTTTATGCACATATAATTATTTCTAAATAATATAATATGAAAAAGCGAAATTTTTCATGAGATTTCCCATAAAGGCATAAGTGAAAGAGCCTAAGGACATGTAACAATAGTGCAGCTTTTTGCACAAACATGCTAAAGCAGTGATGAACAAAATGTGAAATTAGCTGAAAAACCATTAGTTCTTTAAGTAGGAAATGTGGACTAAAAATTATTTAAGATACATCTCACACATTCATATATTTCAAAGGAAGCAAAGACAAAATATATCCCCTTTCCCATGTACTTGGATTTTAAACAGGTCATTTTCAAACTCTTAATACTCCATTTCTGGCACACCATATAAATATGCAAATGCTTATCTCTGGATGAGTATTGTAGCCTTCATTGATATTTAATAATGATAAGATGTATTGAATATAACTGCATACAATTTATTGTTAATCATAATTTCACTTTGCCTGAGAGCTATAAGCTTTACTCTCAAACCCATAAACCTGTATCAGTGACTTGTAAATAATTTTTGGCTAAATTGAGCGTTTACTTAATTGGTTACTTGGATTTCATGTGTTCTTTCACATTTGGCTGTGACATGTCCACAGTAACTGAAGTGTCTTTATCCCTCCTAGGACAAGACGAGTGCCTTGAGCCTGAGCAACGTAGCCGGCGTCTTCTACATTCTGGTTGGCGGCTTGGGCTTGGCCATGCTGGTGGCTTTGATAGAGTTCTGTTACAAGTCCAGGGCAGAAGCGAAGAGAATGAAGGTGGCAAAGAGTGCACAGACTTTTAACCCAACTTCCTCGCAGAATACCCAGAATTTAGCAACCTATAGAGAAGGTTACAACGTTTATGGAACCGAAAGTATTAAGATTTAGGGGTAGGACTTAGGGCCTACTCCAGTGAGTGGGGGATGCATCCTGTGATCGCAGTGTTGTGACCTGTCTGTCCAGTGGTGGTATTGCTTGCTTCTAATTAGAGCTTTCTATTTTTGAAAACTTCAGTGCAAAGTGATTCAGTTTTCTTTGGCTGCAGATGTACCGTTTGAAACTTTATGTTGCCAATAGATATCTGCATTGCAAGGGTCAGAAAGACAAAAGCATGCCAGAATTGCGCTGGAAAATGATTTAAACAGTATAATTTGGGAAAATTGGGAAAATTGGAAATTAGATTTGAGCTTCCTCACCAGGCAAATCTTGTCTGTAACAACCTATATTTAGGATTAGTGCTGATAAAATAACAAAATCTGTTTCAAATGATGAAAGCCTATACAGTTACCTATTTTTTAGTAAGGTCATATTGTTTCTCTGAGAAATAATACATATAAAGGCACTAAGGCATATAGGATGTACACATCCCTAACTCCTAATCTAACCAACTTTACACCAACTATTTTTATTTTTAAAGCACAAATCCCCCATTTGTTCCTGATATTAGTCCTTGCATCAACCTTTCAGGGAAGAGTGACTATGATATACAGTTATCTCCACAGTACCACTTAGGTGATTATGCATTTGAGACAATTCAATAGTTTCTCTATCAAAAATGTCAGTACTGTATGTGTTCTCTAGCAAGGATAATGATAAAAATTGTACTGAATTATTATGCACTTTTTTGAGTTTCAGTTGCTTTACAATGAACCAGAACAGACCTACTCATACCCTCTTATTGTGTTACTATAAATAAATATATGTCATCAATGAACTATAGGAGGTAGAGATCACTTTTTAAAGAATCTAAGTGTTCTTTTCTTTCCTGCAATAGTAGGACATTGTTTTAAAATAAGACCTGAATGGATATGTTATTGCTTTTCCTAAACTCAGAATCCAAAAACTATTTTCTCAAATTATATATAACAGCCTACTGAATAGGCTGCCCACTCTTATTATATCATAAATGACTTTTTGAAACTTCAAAAGGCATTCAATATTGACGTTCATTAGAGTAAAGAAAATGAATATCATTTAACAAGCTGTATGTCTGAGATTATGCTAGATAAAGGTGCTTGATTTTGACTGCCATTTATATAGAAATTATTGAGGTATTTGTTACTTTCTTGAATAAAAAAATTTGTGTTACCAATTTTACTTTGGCATGCCCAACTTTAGCAAGGCCCAGGGGTGGGAAAGTGAACTAAAAAGTATCTCATGAATTACAGAAAGAAATATTCAAGCATATCAGCTTATTACAAGGTTCTGGGAACTTGTTAAAGAATTATGTGAGTTTAACTTGTGCATAATTCTTGGAAGTCAGAATGTGATATTGAAGTTTATCATGTTTGCCTTCACAACTAAATTTTAACTTTTACGTATACAATCTTTGAAATGCATATTTAAAAAAAAAAACATTTTAAGAAATGTTTTGAAGGGGCCGGAGGGTTAGCTCAGTGGTTCCGGCACCTGCCACGCAAGCACAAGGTCCTGAGTTCGATACCCAGTAACCACATATAATGCTGGGCGTGGAGATACGCCCACCAACAATCAACACCGCATACCACAATGCCGGACGTGGTGGCTCACGCCTGTCATCCCAGCACTCGGGAGGCAGAGACAGGAGGATTGCTGAGTTCGCGGCCGCTTGCCTGGGCACCATAGTGAGCTCAGGGTCAGCCTGAACTACAAAGCAAGACCCTGTTTCAAAAAGCAAAAAAAAAAAAAGAAATGTTTTGAAGAAACATTCATGCTCATTTTTAAAAGATACTGACTCTCAGAATAAATGAAACGATCTGCACCCATAGAGAAGACTTGAGAGTAAGCAGTTTTTACCTTACTATTAAATTAAGTGCCTTCTTCCTTTCAAATCTTTATTGACCATACTTTTTTTTCAATGTGGTTATTTATTAGTATGTGTTCTCATTACATAACAATTACATTCCTTGTGGGGAGTTGGCACATAGCACATTGCAGTGTTCTTCTTCTTCTTCCCCTGTCCTCCACAGCCCCACCTATTTCTTGGTCTTTTCCCATTTGCAAAAGCTTAATCTCTGCATTTTCTGTAATCTATCTTTTATTTTCCACCTTATTTATAGTTTATAATCTTATGTACGGATTTCTCATATAATTATGCTAATTATCTTCTGTTTCTGATTTATTTTGGATATGGTCTTCAGGTCCCTCCATTTCTGTACTAATGACTCATTTGTCCTTTTTGGCAGAGTAGTACTCTATTGTATATAAATAGCATATTTTCTTTATGCATTCATCTGGCCTTACTAAAGCCAATAATCAGTGAGTTATATAACCTTGTCCCAGAATCCAAAAACAAAACTTGAAAGCTTCAAGACATAGCAGATCTACTTAAAAGAGATCAACCTTCAAAGGGAACCCATATATCTAAGATATTACCCATTAGCCACAATAATCCAAGCAAGCCAGACTACATACAAACTTCTAAAAAAGTTTTCCAGTGTGAAGGGCTTCAATCATGGTCACATTTAGATGAATTGAAATGACATTTATGGAAGAAACAGGTGACATAAAAAATAGAAATTATAGAACAAGTTTTAAAAGAAAATAGACACTGGTCAAAGATTTGTTAGCTGATATACTAGTTGCATTAATCTATGACAGAAATTATTTGGGAGCACATGGCATTTTTTAAATTTTGGAAGTTTTCCCTTGCACACAGATACAACTATGGAAAAAAAGGAAACAAAATGTATTTTATGGCAACATTTTTCTGAAAGTGCTTTTTTTTTTTGAAAAACTATGTTTGTAATTGTATTCCTGTACACTTTCCTCAAAAGAAATTGAAACAGTTAAACTAGTAGGTTTTTGAAAAATAATTATCTATTTTACTAAGATAAATGTTCACCGTGAATCTGAAGACTCATACTGAGATTTGGGGTTTGATTTTGCTTAAATATAGTGATAGCAAATAGCTCTGAATTCTCTGGAACCACTTCCTTCTGTCTTGTGTTAAACAGGGTGGAGTGGTCTTAGGCTTTGGGGCTTGATGTTTCAAATAGGATCGTACATTGGCTTGGGCTGGATTCATGGATATTAGTGTATCTTATTTTCCTCAGTATGTGATTTAATTTAACCTAACTAAATCAACATGTGATTAAATTTAATTTCTCATAATAGAAGCTCAGAGACAATGCTAGGGCTGGAACTGGAGTATTCCAAACACCTAAATTGTGACTCAAAAAATATCCATCTAAACTACATTAAAGCATGTAACATTGAAACACAGGATTATAGAAGAAATTTATTCAGCAACTTTAAATCTGATTCCTGGACTATGCTTCTTAAATATTTTTGTTACATTTTCTTTTTACAAGCTGTGCTGTTTTACTAATGCTTCCGTTTATGTGGATTTCCAAACACATCTGAACTCTAATATTGAGTAGGAAAATATTCATCTCTAATAAATTAACCTCCCAAGAGTCTCACTTCAAAGAGCAAGGTCATTGCCACCATTTCCATTTTGACATTCTGTGCTATAGAATGACTAAGGGATTCCTTCAGATGTGTAAATTGAATTGAATTGAATTGTTTTGTTTCTAACTTCTTGCTGACATGCTTAAACTTAGTTCTGTTCAATTTAAACAGTATGTAATACAGTCATTTAGGAATATTTTCCAGGTACAATTTACAAAAGCTAAAATTTACCCTTTTCATTGTACAGTTTTACAAGTTTTTAAAAATGCTTTATTTGGAATTTCATTGATTTAATTAACAAGGAAGAAAAAAAAAGTATCTTCCCACACATGGGCATTCATCCATTCAACAGATATTTGCTGAGTGATTAGTACGTACAAGTCAGAAGCATCTTGATTTCAAAAGATTAGATTAAAACAAAATTTTTTCTTTGTAGTTTCAATTTTTAAAGTTATTAGAGTAAATAACTTTTAAACATTTACTCTCATAGTTTATATACTAATTAATTTCATTGTTTTAATATATAACTACTGGGTCAGAATAAACAGAGTAAAATTTCTTGAAGAATTAGATGAATTGGGTAGAGATATAGCTCAGCAGTTCCACATCTGCCAGGCAAGTGCAAGGTCCTGAGTTCCATTACCAGTGCAGCCAAAAAAAAAAGAAACAAAAGAATAAATAAACTTAAATTCATAGTGGAGAATTACAAGTTGTAAGACAACAGTCCCTTTACATTACTTTCTACCAGAATTTTAGAAAGTAACTTTAGCTGCTAGAAAGAACTTAAAGGCAATGAATGAGCAGTAATTAGATTTACATAATAAGATTGCCTTCTTTTCCTTTGTTTAATACTACCTGCTACCTTAGAAGTCAGGGAATAGGAATTTAATGGAAAGTTCAGTGCTTCGATCTCCAAGTTTCCCAGAGATGACCAATCAGAAGGAACTGAAATCGGCCCCCTTTAAATGCGCCTCCATTTTGCGAACCGTGTTCAAGCATAATCCTTAGAATAAGAGCCTCAGCTCGGTAACTGGTCACCAGTTGTGCTGTCTGCGTCAAGGCTATCGCTGGTGCGAGTGAAGAAAAGTGCTTGTGACTAGCTCTGTGCTGTGACCACATTCGTAGCTGATGCATGTAGTTTGTAGGCAGCTTCTCAGAATCTGAATCTAACCCTTGCACTCTGAAGTGTGTATTATTTAACAACAACAACAAGAAAATTACAATTCAAAGACTGTCGTGAAATACGACGCTTTTCAGCTCCACTAGAAGTACTAGTGCATAGAACAGCAAGGAAAAAAATGTCTCCTGCCCAGACTGACGGAACAAAACCTGATCTTAGGATTTTGAAAATAGCTTTTACGTAGGTAAGACCCCAAACTCCAGACTGATTAATTCCTCAGTGCAGGTGAGCTTTTCACTCCTTCACAAGCAGTTTGCATCTGGCCAAATGAATATGGGAAAAATGCAGATGTCTAATTGATATTTTGGTGTTTGCTGGGTCACGGGTTGGCGAACAAACAGAAGTATCATAACACACCGCGTTCTCTCTGTTTCCTTTCCATGCAACCCAGCTGACCTTTTCTGAAGCCATAAGAAACAAAGCCAGGTTATCCATCACTGGGAGCGTGGGAGAGAACGGCCGCGTCTTGACGCCCGACTGCCCGAAGGCTGTACACACGGGAACCGCGATCAGACAAAGTGCAGGCTTGGCTGTCATTGCGTCGGACCTACCATAAAAACCAAAAAAATAATTGAGTGCCTTAATTAAACTGTGTTGGTGACTGATGGAAACGCAGCGCTGAGGGACGCGCCCGCGCGGGTCTTTGCTAAGCCAGCCCTTGGGCTGGGAGCGGAAGCGCTGGACATCCACCGCAGCGACGCGTGCATGAGCTCAGCTCGGAAACCCAAACTCAGATTTTGTATCAGGAAAACTCACACTTGAGGTTTTTTCGGGCAGTGGGTGGGGGAGCTGGGATGGGTGTATTAACAGCAACAACTTTCACCCGAGTGGACTTAAAAACGAATCAGACTTGCCCGCTAGCGCATTGAACTGTGAAGCTCTTGCTCGGAAAGGCCTTTGTCTTCACCGGAAGGGACACCATAGTTGTAGAAGTCAGTGAACACGCTAACCCGGGTCTCCAGAACACCCATATAGCCAACGGAAGAATATCCAGCTGAGAAAACAAATCACTAAACTGCGATAAGAAAATAATAAACAAACATGTAAATCCTGTGAAAAAAAAACTTAAAGGAAGTATTTACACTTACTTTGGAGAAAACAAATACTGAAACATGCTTGCTTTTTAACTGACGTAAATTCAGTAGAGGACGACACAATTCTTTTTTCTAACCATCTTAGGGAACAATACATTGCAATAATTGATATAAATGCCATCACTGTAATAAACTTTAGAGTCCTTTTTCTATAAAAGTTGTTGGTTGTCTTCTTGTTTGCTGTAACCTTCACTCTGTCATATGAGTTGGTTCACAGATTGCGTTTGTCTTACTACCGGAAACAAAAAACAAAATGAAGATCGTGTTGACGTTAAATCATCAGTCTGCAATGTGGAATCAAAAGAGACTACGGGTCACCCATTTATCAATATTATTTATAATCTTGTTCTGTGTACAAAATTGTGGCTTTTGTACCCACCAAAAAGAATAAAACAACAGTTGTTCTTACAATATCTACAATATCTAAAAGCTTTTTTCTTATGGTACAAGTTATTTGAGAAGTTGTAACAGTATACAAGGGATTATAGAAGTCAAGTGTGGACCTTACTGGAAAATGTAGCTTAGCCATTATTATTTTTGCATACTAAGCTACCCCCATTTTATAGATCTTTCACGTGTTAGAAGGTTAAATTGTCAAAGATGCAGTTTTTGAGTTCTGGAATGAAGCACTGTTCAAACAGTAACATACCCTGTAACTGTGTGTTGAAATTTCACTTGGTTATATTTTGCTACATTAAATCATGTGACCAGTGGGCTTCTCTCTTTCAATTCTATTGTCCCATTAAACTCTCTGAAGGCACTAATAATAGTTTGGAATAGACCACGAATGAAGAATTTGCCCTTATTTTTACCTGAAAATTATGAAGACAATTTTGTTTTCTTTATAAAAATTATACTGTTATGTTGGATGAAATTAACAGTTCCAAAAGGAAGCTCAGCTCACTGGAGATAAATAAGTACTCTATATTTAGGGATCTTGGCTGAAAGCACAAGTTACAATGATGCTACAAGTCTGACCTTGAAAGAGGAGTTGAGTTTTCACTGGCGAAAGAAGGCTGAGTTCAATGGCTGAGCAGTGTCCAGCACCCTGCGTGTTCGCGGCTTGTTCACACTGACTGTTGAAAGCACAGGTGTGATAGCATGAAAGATAAGTTGGAAAAGGTGGAAGATCAATTTCCTTTCCTCAACTCGTCAGGTCCCGCTCCTTCATTTCACCTCTGTGCTGCAATAAGACCATTCTTAAAATTTATAACGGATAGTATACACACATGCACTGTTCCCTCAGGAAAAATTCCAGATCATTGAGAAGAGTAACTGATTCTCTTCATGAAATTGCCCCTGTTCATTCCTTTGAGATTTCTACTCCTACCCAACTTCTGCTGCCAGCAAACAAACCTCCAAAGCAGCACATGGGACATTGCATAGTATTTCCTCAGTCCATAACAATTCCTTGTTTCTTCTTTAGCTGACTAACTTATACTCATCCTTCAGTACTCAAAATTTACTAGCCCTGGGAGGATTTATAAGTATACACTACCCCTGCCTAAGAGACTGATTTAGGTGCCATTCTTAATGTTGTTCCCCACCCTGGCACTCACCATACTGCATTGTAATTGCCTGTGTACTTGTCTGTAAAACTACTAGACTGTAAGCTCCTTGTGGGCAGGGACTGTGTCTATCTTGTTCACAGTTGTATCCCCAGCACCCAGCACAGTGCCTGGCATATTGTAGGTGCTTAATAAATATTTGTTGATGAAAAATGAACTGAATTGCATTAATTTAATTAAGTAAGAGCAGAAAATTGCCATCTTTCCAAATTAACAGTGTCTAAAGTGTATGCTAAGTATGTAGTAGGACAAAATGGAAGCTGAAGGTTGTCTGATTTTATGGTGTTTTATTTCTAAGTCACTGGATAAAGTGGCTAAAAAGAAACAAAGAAAAGATGATTTGATAGATTTTTCTGATCGTATAAGAAAGAACTCTATAATTATACCCAGCTGTAGTACAATTTTACAACTTGTTTAACCAGAGAAATTGTCATAAAAAAGAAATTAAACCAGAAAAGGGATTTGGTTTCATTTTTAGATATATTTTTAAAGATAGCTTTCCTTTACACCTTGGATTTGTGTTGTAACTGGTTATATTTCTTACAGTAAAGAATAATTTTGTTAAAAACAAAAATTTTAATTTTATATCAGTGAAACTGGACACCTCCAGATTCCAATCTGATGTAACGCTATATAATGTAACGCTATATAATGCAATGTTATATAAATCTCAAAAATATGATTTTTAAATGTTTAAATTAAAAACATTTCCGTTAAAACATTTGATTTTGCAAAATTGAAGAACTTGGTTACCACAACGGAAAGAGCCTGAACATGTTAGATGATGGCACTTTTGAAACTACATCAGCTAAGCATAGATCTAAAGAGCCCTCAGGTATTAGCTGAAAATTCTAAAGAGAAACATTTACTACATTCAATTCAGTGACACCTTATTGAAAATGACAGTCTCACCTTCTGCACTGGCTGCAGCCTGTGTCACATTTGTCAGTTATGTGTCCCTGGTTTCCCACCTGTAGATTATCACTCATTCCATTTCCTTAAGGCACAGCACATAGTAGATGTACACTATTTGTGAGCATATAAACACTACTTTATTTACCAACTATTAGTAAAAAAAATGCTCAAATAACTTTCAGAAAACAGAATATTACAATTTTCAACACCATTGTGGTAGTAACAGAAATAACAATATAAAAGTGATAGATATCCTGGGGAATTAAATTTAAATATAAGTTTAAAGACAAATAGAACTATAAATTCATTAGACTTAAATTGATAAGTATGATGCTTTATGAAAAGTGTGTCTTTTCATATACAATCACAAAGGAGTTTTAGTTTTAGGCAGTTCAGCAGGCTACAGTCTCAGTATTTGTATAACCAAATGCAAATACAATAGGTGGTTTATTTATATATCTTCTAAGCAGCTAATACCAACAGCTTTTTTCAAAACAGAACTGCTCTTTCAAAAAACACTTTGATAGATTACTAGGAACAGAATGTAAGAACTAAAAATCATATCTCAGAAAATAACAGAATTAAATTGTTCTCTATGACTGAAGAAAAACATGTTTTGTTTTGTTTTGTTTTGCTTTTGGAGACAGGGTCTCGCTTTGTAGTTCAGGCTGGCCCTGAGCTCACTATGGTGCCCAGGCAAGCCGCCGCGAACTCAGCAATCCTCCTGTCTCAGCCTCCC